>VUQH01040653.1:9783-31400 GCA_015106775.1 Etroplus canarensis
CCTGTAGGCTTGTTAAGCTTGTGGCACTTGTGTCACCAGGTGGGGACACAAGCCTCTATCACTGTGGAGGGTTACATCAGGAAGGGCATCCTGCCTAAAACCTCTGCCAAATTACTGATGCAGATTAATCAGCTCCCCCTTGGGAGAGATACAAGGGAGCAAATAAAGATGCTTTACTTTTTATGAAAGTGAAGAACATGACAGAATGGTGAAGCCTGAGCAAAGGATGAGCCAATGAAATTTTCCATATCACTTTAAAATGTTGAAGTGAAAACTGGCCTTGATTGGTGATGGGCTCTATAAGCGATCTTTGATTTTGGGAAATCAAGTTCTTCTCGGTAATCAAAAACTGTTGGACCAGTTTCATACAACAGCTTGTAGACAAAGAGTGGGAAAGTGCAGCCCCACTGAAAGCGCAATATCACAAACCTCTTCTGTTACCTGGCTGGTAACCAAATCAAGTTAAATCTGGCTCTGTGCTGGTGTGTTTTCAGGAAGTTCCCCAGTTTGCCACAGAGGAAGTATCTATATTTAACCTGATGGGACCGGCTGAATCTCTTTCATCTTTAGTCGACAGGCGCTGCATGTTGTGGTCAAAACTTTCTGTGCACAAGAGGAAGTGATTATGCGTGTGGACATTTGTGACGGTGTGTGCACATATGTCTGTTACTCTCACTAAAAACACAAAAAAGCCTCACATTTTATGTTTTTTACCGAGTGATGCAAGAGCCCTGAAATGCAACAACAGCTAGCAAGTCTGAAATAGAGGAGGATGTTTTTTTCATTTAAATACACTGAGACGTTCCTTCAGTTGAAAGAAAACACCTGTATCTCAAATTGCATTCATCGAGTTGCACTGTACATAACGTTATTTTGAGAAATCTGATCACATCTTGGCCTGTTCAACTCTTACCCCAAGACAAAACCAATTTTGTAATCTTTTTTTGTGAACACTAACCTTTCCTTAGCTGCATTTTGAAATTATTTTTCCTCTGTATACAAGAGTTCTTGTAACACCTCTGGACTTCTTAGTTTCAGTTTGACTTAGCAATATTGCACAAAGAAAGGTGTGGATGCTTTAGGTGTATGAGCTACTGCCAGGTAAATGTTTCTGAAGAAAAAAAAAGAATGTACACTTTAAAGTTAATGTGTATATGCTTGTGCATGTGAGGACACATGTTATCTCATTGCTCATTAATCACAGCATTCATCGGGTGTTGATAGCAGTATTTAAAAAGATAACATTCCATCCGGTCCAAGTCACGCCTTTGTGGAAAGTACAGGACCAGCTGAGTAGCACTGATGAGTCGGGATCACAGGAGGGGAACACGCAAATATGCACACGCACAAAAGGCAGAAGTTAGTTGCAGGGAAATTCCTGTGTTTAGTGTGGCAACAGGGTTTTTCAGAGCTACACGCATTAACAAATATGGGTTCTGCTGTTTCACAATGTGAAAAAGACCCAGCACTGGCAAAGTAGACTAAATAAAATTCCAGGATTTTTGGCTTTTCATGCTCAAAAGCACAATCTTTATCTCTGTGGGCAGTTAGTAGAATATAGGTGAGGCCTCCTTCTTGGACATGAAACAAAATATTGAGGTATTCTGATTCTCTGTACAGATTTCAACAGCAAAGGATCAGTTTAAAAAAATGTATTTCAGGGAAATTACAGGCCATTTTTATCAGCTTTGTCTGTAGTGTGTGTGCGCATAGATGTAAAAGGGTCATATAATAGTCGAAACACCAGATACTGTGACGACTAGCCCGGCGGCCTGGAAATCCCCAGACTTTAGTTACACTTGTGTGTGTGTATACACAGCAGTTGCCTGTTTTGTATGCCTTGTGTGCATATTTTTTATATGTGTGCGCATGTGCCTATTCACAGACGTAGAACTTTTTGTCCCATGTACAAAATCAATCAGCTGAAGAACTAAAACCATATGCACTTTTATATCTGTAGGAGATGGGAACTGCTTACTTCATGCAGCCTCTCAGTACATGCTGGGTGTTCAGGACACAGACCTGGTTCTTCGGAAAGCTCTCCATGGGGTTTTGAAAGAGACTGACACAGGTGTCTTCAAAGCTCGCTTCCAGGCAGAGCTGCTCCAGTCCCAGGAGTTCACCCAGACTGGACTCCGATACACCACCATGGTATGAAGTTGTGAAAATTTTCTTTTTCCATTACTTTGCATTGAGGTTTTGGCTTAATGGCAGAAGCCTTTGCAAACACATCGAACCGATTTACAAGTGACAACAGTACCATTTAAATCTTTCTTTGTGTCTTTTGATTTCTCAGAAGCATCTGATAATTCTATCTTTGGTCTTTGGGTTCGATATAGATATAAGCTTACATCCTCTCCCTCATTTTCCTACCTATAAAATATTTTGTGGAACATTTTTTCACAAATTTACATGCATGTGCACACCTTTATATCGTAACTAAGCATGTGTGTATGAATTTGTGCTGTTCCAGAACTGGGAGGATGAGTGGGAAAAGATTGTGAAGATGGCATCTCCAGTCTCCAGTAGCAATGGCCTCCAGTTTGACTCTCTGGAGGACATCCACATCTTCATCCTCTCCAACATTCTCCGCAGACCCATCATTGTCATTGCAGGTACACACTTTTTCTTTTATCATCTCAAAGTATATTCCTTTCTCCTTGTTAGCCATTAGAGACTCACTGGTTTTGTTTCGGTCCATCTTGTAATTCATAGAGGATATCTCCAGCATGCCTCAACATTTTGCTTTAGGTCATTTTGAAAATAGAATGGATATTTTGCTTTCTAAACGATAAAGTAAACAAATATTCAGAAAAATGGTTTAAATAATGTTTGAGTATCCAAGGATGTTCTAAAATCCTAAAAAATGCAAGACCATACATTTTTTCTTTTTTTTTTTTGCGCTTGCCATTGAATTGGATTAAGTTTCAAAACAATAAGCTAATTGTTTCATATCTATAAAATGTTCATGAAAATAATATTTAAGTTGTTACTTTTCTGCTGTTTTAGATAGTTAATAACTCTTAAATCACTGCTCTTTGAACAGACCAGGTGGTCAGGAGTATGAAATCCGGCTCCTCCATCTCTCCTCTGAATGTGGGTGGGATTTATCTGCCTCTACACTGGCCGCCCACAGAGTGTTACAAATACCCAATAGTGCTTGGCTATGACTCCCAGCACTTTGCGCCCCTTATTACCATCAAAGACAGTGGTCCAGGTAAAAATCACAAAAAAAGATATTATGTAGTTGGCATGACAAGGGAGGAAAGAGAGACACCCGCTCATGGATTTGGTTCTGTGTATCTTTAACTGAATTTCCCAGAGATCCGAGCAGTACCGCTAATCAACCCAAGGCGGAATGGCTTTGAGGAACTGAAGGTTCATTTTCTGATGGAGAAGGAGCAGCAACAGAAAGAGAGGCTTCTCAAAGAGTACCTACACCTGATAGAGATCCCTGTCAGACTGGGCCATGACATTACGCAGATTATGAAAGCTGCAAGGTGCTTATAAACTCCATCCTCTGTTAAAAGTAGTTTTGAACATTGTAACTCACAACATAAGTGCTTTTTTGACTGATGATAAAAGATTTTGTGAGCCATTTACTTTTAAATTCTTGAAACTTTATTATGAATGACAATAGCTGTATTAACTATAAATTTGACTGAAAAGTGCAGTTAAGAACCACATTGCGTGTCTCTGTTCTAAGGCTGGATGAGGGCAACCTTCCTGAAGACATGAACTTAATGGAGGACTACCTACAGCTTGTGAACCATGAGTACCAGCGCTGGCAGGAGGACAAGGAGCAGGCATGGGCTGCCCAGCCACAGCGCCCGCCACCGTTCTCTGTGTCTCAGCTCTCCCTCATTGAGATCCGCTGTGCCACACCACGATGTACCTTCTATGTTTCTGTGGACACACAGCCTCATTGCCATGAATGTTTTGAAAAGCGACAGGCCACTACTGGTGGAGGGGCGAGGATAGAGGGCGTAGTTCAGACTAAGGGAGGAGGTTTACAAGGTGGGGTAGGAGTCATAGGGGGGTCAGAGACTGAGGTGAGCTCCAGAGGAGCCAGAAGTAGCAGCCCCCCATGCTCTTCATCTGGGAGAGGAGTAGTGTTATCCAGTCCCCGCTCAGCCCCACCCACTGCTCCCAGTCTCAGCCTATACAGTGAAACACATGCAATGAAATGCAAGACACCTGGCTGTCTCTTCACCCTCAGTGTGGAGCATGATGGACTTTGTGAGCGCTGCTTCAACTCCAGGCAAAATCATGGAGCCCCAGGAGCTGGAACAGCTGCTACAGGACTCCCTGGGCCCAATGGGGGGCCTATTGTTCCCCACCAAGCTCAGGGTTCTGGCTGGAATCAGTGGGGGGGCTGCGAGACTGAGACAGAGCGATGCAACATGTGCAGAAAGGAGGCATTCAGGATATTCAATGGCCTGTGTCCACCCTGCATGCAGAGACAGCAGGCTCCAGACAGGGGAGAGCCACAGCAGAGCAACCCCAGGACTGAGGCCTCATCTTCAGTTTGGACCCAGGCAAGGGACACTGAGCGGCCATGCCTCACCCTAACTCCAGGCCATACCTCAGCCTGGCAGGTCCCTCTGGCCCGGCCTTGTAAAAGATCTGGCTGCCAGTTCTTTGGAACACCTGAGAAGCTGGGTTTCTGCACTATTTGCTATGTAGACTATCAGACAAACCACCGTAAGTCCCAAAACTAAACTTTTTACAGGCTTTTCAGATATTGAAAATATCTTAGCAAAGTCTTAAAGCTGTGTTAATAAATCATCTTGTTTTATTGGATATCTGTTACTCAAATGTCATTCCAATTCCATTGCTTATGTTGGTGGCCACTGTGTCTTACAGACCTGACTCCTCCTCCTGCCCCGGCCCAGAGCCGGCATGGTTTGGAGACAGGCTTCCAGAATGCCTCACGGTGTCGTGGGCCTGGGTGCGGTGCAATTGGCAAAGCAATGCTGGAGGGCTACTGCGATAAGTGCTATGTTAAAGAGCAAAGTGCACGACTTAACCAAGTGACAAATCGCACGTCCCCTCCGGTTATGGTAGGTGTCTGACATGCCTCCTTAGCTCCTTCTCCCTTGCTGTGCTTCACCTTATCATCTGTTTTTGTGCATTATCCTTTTTTAGTCAGCTGCAGCTCGACAGTTGCCAATTAACCTTTCTCTTTGCTCCTTCTTTTTTTGGCTCAAAAGCGTGACCGAGCAGCAAAACCCAGATCTTCACAGCAATCCCAGACCCAGACCCAGACTCAGTGCCGGCGGAGTGGCTGCAGCAATGTGTCCCCAGGTTGCACAGACCTCTGCCCAGAGTGCCATACGCGTGGTCAGGGCAGAGAGGCGGGAAGACGGGCGCAGGCGCCCAAAGAGAAGTCAAAGCAGCGGTGCCGGACGCAAGGCTGTGACCACTACGCCAACCAAGAGAAACAGGGCTACTGCAACGAGTGTGACCACTTCAAACAGATTTACCGCGGCTGACCACGTACGCACCCATGCACATGACAAGGATGATGACACATCGCGAGCACGCTAGAGCCGCTGCCCTGCTGTGGGCTCTCCATGCCAGTCAATGCACCTCTGATACTAACTAACCAACTAACTAACTTGCTAGTGACTAACTAGTTACCTTATGGCCTGAAAATCAACCCCCCCCATGTAGAATGTGAAGAGAGAGTGTGTGTACGTGGGGGGTGGGGGTGGGTGGGGGGTGAGTGTGTGTGTGTGTGTTCACAGTAGACATGGCCTCCAGAATACCTCTTTGTGCAATTATTATCATCTTACGTGCCCTGTGCACTTAAACGGTGAGAGGTTTGGCTACATGTCAGAGCAACTGACTTAACTCTTGTGTACAATATGTATTTAGAGGTACGTAGTGAGTCGTGCCGGACAAAATGATTGTATGTCGACATAACAAGAAGCATCTGACATTGCTTTCTAGACCACAGCCAAGGATTTATTACCCCCCGTCTGTCTGTCTGTCTTAACCCATCTGTGTATCTGTCTGCCTGTCTGTCTAGCATTTGCTCTTTAGAGTGAGGTATGAAGTAGCTGGACATGCCCAACAATAAATCTGTGAAAGTACTTAAGCAGAAGTGAGCATAACTGGGCCAAAGGAAAGCAAGCAAAGTGCTTGAAATTAAGTTAAATGGCATTCACCATTTTTCAGCTTAATTCTCCAAAATCACTCATCTGTGTCCTCACGAAATAGACAAAGATTTTTCAAAAAGATTCTCTTGCAGTCAAAATTGTAAAATGGTCAGAGATTGATTTTCTTCCATTAGCCAGACAATGGCAGGGTTAGTTTATATTTTGAGGCAAATTAACCTTATTATGTTACATATCTGATGTAAATTGCTTGATATGGAAAATAAAAAACAAATCCTATGTCTAAACTGTGCAAGACAGACAGGGCAGGCCCCTGCTAGTTTTGGTGCTACATGTACAGATATACAAGCCTCTCCATTGTAGCCAACATGCTGGTGGTTTCAGCAGGCAGAAGGCAGAGAACACAGTAGAGACAGGACTCATTCTCTTTCGAAACCTCCTTTCCTTCCTCTTATTTCCCCTTTTCTCCAAAACGAATCTGTTGCCTTGGACATTGTTTTCCTGTTTACTTACCACTTAAGCACCTAGAAACGCATAGACACACGTGCACACATATCTACACATGTATACACAAACATAGTATTGTCAGTCCTGTTAAAAGGGGATTGCCAACTATTGTGAGAACTGAGATTATGAAGACAGGTGAAGTCTGGATAATTATCCACCTTACTACCATATATACACACATATAACACACACATGCAAACACAGCTCTGTTTGATTGTATGCCCCCACCCCAGCCTGAGGTAATGTGTAGGTAAACAAACCTGTGAAGAAATGCATTCCTCTCTGCTCCACCCCACTGGATGTGCCAAGGCAACAATTTCAAAACTTCAGAGAGCAATCCTATTGCCTGCTTTGGCTAATCTTGTTTATCTGAATGTGTTTGTGCTGTTTCTACAACAACACAATATTGAGGCTGATCCTCGATAAGTTTTGCCTTTAAATAGTGATTGAAATTTTATGGACCAGAGGGACCTGATCGGTGTTTGCGGATCAGTGCTCCCACTTATAAAATGCTTTTGTGAATATGGATCTTAGTCCATACTGTAGGACCTTCCAACCCGATGCCTCATCTCCAACACACACACACAAAACGCACGCATGTGTGCGTCTGGAATACACAAAAAACTGACATTCCTCTTTTTTTTGTTTTTTTTGTTTTGTTTTGGAATTTTAAATGTATTTTGATATATTTGTTTATTTTTTTGCCAAAAGAAAAAGAAAAAAAATGTGCCATCAATTGCCAAACAGTTGTTGTTACCTCCTTAAAAAAGGCCAGCCTGGACCATTCTAAACTAACCAGAATGCCATAGATTGATATCTCCACTACTGTGTAACCACACATTTCAGCATACTGAAAAACCCTAAACGTACACTGTCTTTCCTTGAACGTGTCTTTTATTCAAACACGAAGAAATGGTTATGGTCAAATGTAAACCAGTTAGCAGACTGGTATCAACTGGAAATGTTATTCCCCTCTTGCCTATACTGAACCCTTCCCTTAGCTGTAGGCAGATATCAGTCTGTGGCTCGAGTTAGAAAAGCATGGATAACCAGGCTCTCGGTCTGCCTTTTCATTCAACTGTATCTAAAGCTGTCAGGCCAGCCCACATGTTGACGGCCTGGACGTAGATCTCTGTGTGCTTTAATCACCCCTAGACAAACCTTAATCAGTTAAAGGCCAATTAGTGCTCAGCTCATCATAACCTCTTAACAAGGGGCTCTGACTGAGTTTGACTGGGAGGAGATCACATAAGTTGCACATGACTTGTCTAAGCTGCTGAGGCATTTAGGAATGGTACTCCGACCTGTGTAGGGACATTCCAGCAGTAGGAAGAGCATTGATTTAAGAGCAGAAGGTGTAACAAAACATGCAAATGGTGTGGAAGTTTCTTTGTGTGACTTTTTGACAATAGGGTATTGTATGAAAAAAGCCTGGTTTTATTTGTTAAGTATTTATTCATATCAAGATATCTGTATTGTGTGATTCAATAATTATTTATATGTCGTCCTGAAATGAATTATTTTTATTAAGAAATCTGAAATCTGACTAATGTGGTTCTTGGCTCCATAGTTATTTTGTGTGTGTGTGTGTGTGTGTGTGTGTGTGTGTGTGTGCACGCATGTGTGTAGGTGTGTGTGTTCCCCTGTTGTGACAGTGTTGAAATCCAAGCTGACATCCCTTTCTCCCTGCAATAGCATATGCCCCTCAGCAAGACCACTGGGAGACTACAGAGACATAGAACGAGGGAGGGGGATAGAGAAGGAAGGAGTGAGAGTTAGGGAGGACAGAAACAGACAGAACAGGGAAGATGATGGGTAATGAGTTGCAAGGGAGGATGGATGGAAAATGAAATGGGATTGAAGGAAAGTGAAGGGAGAAATAGCCAAAGAGGAAGAAAGAGGAATAGGAAGAGAGCCACTGACTGAGACCAAGACAGAGGGAGAGAAAGCACCCCTACTGCGTTCCTTTTCAGTCCTGCTAGCGTTGGCATGTGTTAAATGTAAAGCTGCTGGCTGACTCACCATGCTACCAGCTGATATTCAGCACTCTCTACTGCTCTTGTCTGATAGAGACGGGGGAGAGAGAAAGACTAGCAGCTTAGATTCAACACTGTCTGGTTCAATGACGAAGGGAAAGGAAACAGAGGCAGAGGCCACCGGTGAATTACCAAAAACATGTCCTTTGCTTTCCCATCTTAAAAAGTTAAAATGTTAGTGATGTTTTTGACCCAAGTTAAACAGTGCATGAACAGTGCTGAAATGCTGCTAGACTTTTATTTGTGTCATTGGCCAGATTAGTGTCTTGCCAGCAAGTCCTCTAAACTAAGCAACAACTCACTGCCTTGTCTAATGAGCTTTGGCCCAAAGGAAATGGCAGCCTTTCTGGATCATGTTCAGATTTGGCTTCCTCTTTGCATGATAGAGCTTTAACCTGCTTTTGTGGATGGTACAGCGGACTGTGTTCACAGACAATGACTATACGTAGAAGTGTTCCTGAGCCCATGCAGTAATTTCCATGACAGCATCATGTCTGTTTGCAATGCAGTGCCACCTGAAGGTCCACAAGTCACAGACGTCCAGTAGTGGTTTTTAGCTGTGTCCCTTGCACACAGAGATGTTTCCAGATTCTTGGAATCATTTGATGATATTATGTATTGTAGAGGATGGAATATTCAAAGTCTTTACAATCTTATGTTGAGAAACATTATGAATGTCCACAATTTGTAGACAAAGTTTCTCGCAGACTGCCTTCTGGTAGACTCTGCCTCTCTAAGGTGCTCTTTTCATATCCAGTCACTGGCCTGTTGCCAATTAATTTAATTGGTTGGAACACAACCAACTGTATTTCGCTACCTTGTATTTATACATGTGTAATGACAATAAAGTTGAATCTAAATCTAAATCTAAATCTTCTGTCAGGGCAGAGGTCTACCACTTGTTACCACTAATAGATTATGATGGTTATTTCATCTGTCCCTTGTGCATATATACATGCATACTTATATACATGCATATATTGTGTTGGACTATTACCTGTGAAGCAAATTGCCCTATAGGGATAAATGGTTTTACTTTACTCTACTCTAATACTGAATGCCTGCTTTTTTACCCATAAAAACATGTTGATCGCGTTTCTGTCTTGTCACATGTTGCAGCTTTTTTAATGTGCATCTGGACTGTCACAGTGCATAACAGCCATCATTCTGTCCTTTAAATGTCACCAGTATGGGCCTGTAATGTGTCCTACATCAATGTGTTGGTGGGTTAGCTCAATAAGATATGATGCAGTATGCATCTTATGCCACCTCAATAAAAAGACGAGAAAACAGCAACCAACATTCACAAAGGAGATCAAGCATACAGCCAACTGTCGTCACACAATTTTCACTTTCACATGACACATCTTAAATGAATGTTCAGACAATGGTCAATAAACATCAAAATATTTGCTGAGACAATTATTGCTTGTTTGTGATTGTGCTCTCTAATTTAAGATGTTTCTCTGTGATGAGTTTTCTGTTAATTAAGCTAACCAACAATTTTGCAATTAAACAAAACAAAGATTTTTTCTGTTTACATCCTTTAGAATTACAAAGTGACATAGAATGATATACTGAAAGTGTTTCTGATCTAAAATGGCAGGATGACTATTGCTAAACATGAACCAAACTGCTGTGTCCCATCTTGAAATGGATATTTGTTAGTCTGAATTCCTCCTTTACTTTGGCCAAGATGAGGCTTCGTCACTTATACTTAACCATCTTTTTTGGTGCACCTGTCTTGGAAAAACAGTCACAAACTAACCATTATATAGTTAGAGTTCTCTCCTGATTCTGTGATAGTACAATCCTATATTCTATTTTATTTGATTGTCTACAAGTCTTTGGTTGCCTTGTAGAATAAAAAATCTAAAATGTCTCTTGGGCATGTTTGAAGGATCATAATAAAGCTCTATGAAAGGAGGAGAAAAAAGGTATGTGCGTGGGGATGTGGGGGTTGGGTTTATAGTCGCTTTGCATGAAACTCAGATTAATATCTTTGGTTCAGTTCCCACTGGGGACATCCATGTGGAAGATGTACGGGATGCTTTCCTGGTATTTCAGGGCTATTTTTATGAAAGTCATTTACAATATACAGTGCTACATTAGGAAAAGAGATTTAAGTGGAAATAAGAGTTACCTATCAATCATATATCAGTATTTTCAAGACATCATATAACTACTTTTGACTTTTTCATCTGTTGTTGTGACCAAGTATGTGTGTGCTTTTTAGTGCACAGACTCATTAGACTAGATTAGATTAGATTCAACTTTATTGTCATTGAAAAAGTACAATACTCATGTTGGCCTTAAAGCAGCCACAATGCAGGTGATTTCATTTGGGCTCATGATTTTTATTACAAGCTCACGTCTCTCTATATCAGGCATTGTGCAAATCCCAAATTCACTGTTTGCTTCTTTTTTAGAAAATGTTTCTTCATTTATTCACCAGCAGAGGTTACAGAATTTGAAATGTCTTCTGCATCTTCAGCCAGGAAAAGTAGTATTTTTATATCAGCAATGAACAAAATTTAGAAATGTTTTTCTTCTGCATGTAAAACCATTTTAATAATGTGCAATTTAATGTTGCAGTGAAATGTCTTTGGTGGGGGCAAAGAAAAGGAGGTTTCAAGGAGAGAGAGAGTCTGGGGGGCTGGTTTACAGTGTACATAATTATATAGTGTGCATATGTGCATGAAGGTGATCCAGTCATGTTTTAATGTATTCTGTGGCCTTGGACAGGTTACATACATAATATGAAAATGCAGTTCTCTTTTAACTGGATTTGAAACATCCCACAATGGTTTTTATTTATCCAAAGATGAAAAAATATATTATCAAGCCATCTAACTTAACTTTTATAAGAATCCAGACTACCTTCACCATTATTAAAATAATCACTGCAAATGCACTGACAACCTAAAACTCCTAAAATATGCGGTGGTCTCTGCTTAAACCTCTGTCTTCCATTTGTTCTTCTTTTCTCACCTCCTCCTCTCCTCTGTCTGCTGCCTTTTCGTTGTTTCAGCATATCAACACACTTTTCACTACACCTGCTGATCGGGAGCCTTGATGACCATACTGAAATCTAAAATGATTTCCTTTGCAATTTTTTCCCCAACATCAGTAAAATGTTGTGATGATAGTGTATGCAGTTTTCTGGGACTGATTCTGTAGGCAAGCAAGCAAAAATTACATTACTGCACCTATAACATGACTTATGGCAAAACTGAATGGCTACAGAAAACAATATTACTGTAATACCATGGGAGCAGACATTAAAATGGTGATATGTACAGTATGTTAATAGTGTAATTTCATCAAGATAAGTAAAAAAAAAACATGTTTAATTTTTCATTAATAGTATTGTATCTATTCATGCAGATGTATGGTTTTATTTATTTAATTTGCTTTGACATATGCAAAAGTATCATGGTCTGTGGTTTTTCTAGGTTATATGTTCAGTTCTTGTTATTCCTAGGATGTTCATTTTTTGCTACAATTTGTTCGTTGGCTCAGCTCTGTTTGTTTTCTTGTGATACATTCGGACTTTGGTTTTAGGTTCAGTAAGTTCATAGTTCAGTTTCCTGAGTTACTTTTGTTTTGGTTTATCATTCCAGTCTCCCCTGTTTTCTCTGTAAGTTGCCTTTGTGAGTTTTCCCATCTCTGTGTAGTTTTGTGCTGTCGGTGTTTCCTGTTTTACTTTGTTGTTCTTTGTCTCTTGTGTTGTGTTTACGTCCTGTCTTTGTCTCCTCTGATTCCCTAATTGTTGTCACCTGTGTTCCTCTCGCTCTTCTTCCCCGTTAACAATCAGTCTTTGTGTATTTATATTCCTGTCTCTCCCTCAGTCCTAAGGACGTACTAGGGAGTGAGATTAATGGGTTTACGAGCTATGTTGAGCTTAAAGGCAGAGTTTTCAGTGTCATGAAAGTGGTTCTCTATTAAGCTGACTATATCACCAGGGTAACATTTGTTGAACTCATAACATAATCTATAGCAGATTACATTCAGAGTTTTGCTTAAAATTAGCTGGAAGCACCCTTTTTTTACTAATTATTTTATTTACTGTATAATTCAGGTGCTTGATTGAATCTCTGCTGCAGGAATACAGTTTATATATGTAATAATATACAATATAATACAATAAAACATAATATAGATTATATATTATATAATATGTATGCACTAATATCACTGAATGTAAAGTTGCAGCTACGCACACTTACAATAACCAGTGAATTGTGATGCTACTACATCACTGATGTTTAGGTGTTTCAAGTCATTAAAGAATGCAAAAGTAAAAAGCACTTTCAATTAAAGTCTGTGGCCTGAACAGCATTTGGACACAGCATTTCTCCTTTCCCTCTCAATATGTGACAAAGCTGCTCATGATCTTCAAACCCCCTTCAACAAAGCTCTGTTCTCATGAGGCCTGATCCCTCCTAACCTCCTGTCTCTCTCTCTCCTGTCTCTCTCTCTCTCCCCCCTAAGCTTTTTCTCTCACACATCTCTCTTCCTTGCTGCCTCTCCATCATTTGCCGTCTTTCCCTGTTGCTCTCTCCTTTGCCCTCCCCTCAATCTTTGTTCCAGGGATCAAACGAGTATCTCTCTGGTCCATGCCCCGTCACCTGGGAGAACACACACACTACCTCTCTCACTTTCACCCACTCTCTCACTTTCACTTACTCTCTCTCTCTCACACACACACATACACACACACACACACACACACACACACACACACATACAGAGTCATTCAGGCCTTTCTCCTTTGGTTAGTAACCATCTTAATGTTTGTGTTCAAGGTTTTAGAGTAGTACTCACCTACTGCTTTGGATCAAAGAACAGAGGGAGAAAAAATCAGAGACACAAAAAAGCAAAGAGGAACATGGACAGATTAAAACAGAAAAGAGTTTATTTGAATTGAACTAAAATGACCTGATAAAGATCAGAGCCAACAAAACTGAAAAAATCAAACAACCATTAAAATCTAAGTAAGCTTTCACATTAAGACAATACTCCTCTAAAAACAAACTTTAAATTCATGCTAAAAGAAAAAAAACATCAGTACACAACAGTCAATACCTTTTAAGGTAAAGAATGTGGTCAGATGCTTACTGTCAGTGCAATTCTGAACAAATGTAATGCAGATTTTAGCTTCAGAGTTTCAAGAGTATTTGCAAAAGACAGCAGGGTACAAAAGTGTTACTTGGGTGGCACATAGAAGAGTGTACAATGAAGCTATGTTACTAAAGGGCTGAAGTCAAACTGAAAGCATTCATTTGTAGGAAACAAATTGGAAATATGACGTTTCTGTTTAATGCAATAATTAGCTGAAAAGTTCGCCGTTAGGCTTTGCTTATCTAATTTTTTAGATGACAAAATTATTTTTTCTTATATGATCTGTTTGGTTAGTATGTTTCCATTGCACTTTTTTTGGTACACGGACTTTTCATATCTGTCAAGTATTCTACTTCCGGCTACTTCCGTTAGCGGATCATCTGCCTCCATCTCACCCTATTCCTTGCATCCCCTTCTATCACACCAGCCCTCTGTATTTGCGACTCTACATCCATTAACCTTCTCCGGGGTCTTCCTCTTTTCCTCCTGTCTGGCCACTGCATCTTCACCAGCCTTATTCAGTATATCCACTATCCCTCCCCTGCACATGTCCAAACCATTTCAGCCTTGCCTGTCTCACTTTATGTCCAAACAGCTCAGTCTAGCTGTCCCTCTGATGTACTCATTTCTAATCCTGTCCATTCTGGTCACTCCCAGTGAAAATCTCAGCATCTTCAAATTTGCCACCTCCAGCTCTGCCTCCTGTCTTTTTGTCAGTGCCGCTGTCTCCAAACCATACATCATAGCAGGTCTCACTACTGTCTTGTAAACCTTCCCATTCACGCTTGCTGCTATTCCTCTCTCACAAAGCACCTCTGACACTTGTCTCCACCCACTCCATCCTGTCTGCACTCTCTTTTTCACCTCTCTTGTGCTTTGTCCGTTGCTTTGGATGGTTGATCCCAGGTATTTGAACTCATCCAGCACCGCCTCTACTCCTTGCATCTTCACCATTCCACCTGCCTCCCTCTCATTCACACACGTAATCTGACTTGCCTCTACTAATTTCATTGCTCTTCTCTCTATACCTGCATACCTCCAACTCTCCAGCTTCTCTTACACCTGCTCCCTATGCTCACTACAAATCACAATGTCATCTGCAAACATCATAGTACATGGAAACTCCTGCCTGACCTCATCTGTCAACCTGTCCATCACCATTGCAAACAAGAAGGGGCTCAGCGCATTTCAAACCCATCTGTCACTCCTACTGCACACCTCACCACTGTCTCACTGTCCTCATACATGTCCTGTACCACCTTCACATACTTCTCTGCTGCTCCTGACTTCCTCATACAATACAACAGTTCCTCTCTTGGCACCCTATCATATGCTTTCTCGAGATCCACAAAGACACAGTGCAACTCCTTCTGACCTTCTCTATACTTCCCCACCAGCACTCTCAGAACAAACATTGCATCTGTAGCATGAAGCCATGTTGAAGTTTGATGACCTTCACCTCTCTTCTTAACCTAGCTTTGACAACTCTTTCCCATATCTTCATGGTATGGCTCATCAACTTGATCCCTCTGTAGTTACTGCAGCTCTGCACATCACTCCAATTCTTGAAGATCGGCACTAGTGCTCTTCTCCATTTCTCAGGCATTCTCTTGTTCTTCAAGATCATGTTAAACAATCTGGTTAAAAAGTCCACTGCCCTCTCTCCTAGACATCTCCATACCTCCAAAGGTATGTCATCTAGACCAACTGCCTTTCCACTCTTCATAACTGCCCACACGTCCTTCTTACTAATACTCTACTTTCTGATTCACTATCTTCCCTCCATGTGTTCTCCTCTCTCTCACATTTTTCTCATTCATCAGTTCCTCAAAGTACTCCTTCCATCTTCTCAACACACTCTCTTCATTTGTTAGTATATTGCACATAAATGTAAAAACTAATAAGAAGCTAAATTGCCATCAGAAAATAGCAGTAATTGCAATATAAATCTCATCCAGGCAAAGCAAGACTAGGAAATACAGTATGTGTGTGTCTGTACAGTCGAGTGTGAGAGGGTATGTTGTTATCAACTGGGCAGCCTTTCAACTGAGGGCTTGTCACTGCTCCCTCACCCAGGCCCCACAGTGTCTGTCTTCCTTATTAGCTCAAGGGATTAGACTAAGAAAGGGGGTCTTTTCTTCTGCTTGCTAACTCCAGACAATCAGCACTACCACTTGTTATTCTGCTCAGGGCTCACAGAGTTGGAAAACCAGCAAACTTGAGGTTCAAGAAATGTCTCAAGTAAACAAGAGCTTTATTTTCTGGGAAAAATCTATTTTTGCAGTGAGAGAGCTGCAGTCTATTCAACGTATCCCACACTGAATCTTCTGGTCAAACCTACACAATCAATCACTTGCTAACACAGTATTTAAGAGTGTCAAGACTGTCCCTGACAAAAACACATACACTCTTAAATCAGCAGCATGGCTGAAGACTTTGTTGTGTGCAATACATGTGGGTGAAAAACTGGTTTTGGAACTTGACACGAGGAGGTGACTAGAGGGCAGTATGTCAGTGACTTCCCATCTTTACGACATTGTCTGCAACTTTCTTAGTGTGCCAAAAGAAAGGATGGGGAGGAGCTGAGAGAAAAAGAAAATGCATCTTTAAAACCTTTGAGAAGTTCAAAATCTTCCAATGGTCAAATGTAAAAGGTTTGACCATTGGAAGATTTGGCACGGTGCATACTGGATGAGATTTGTATTGTGACTTTGCATGTGATAGAAGAAGCTAAAACATGTGTTGCCAAATCAAGAGCAGTTGTGGGACCAACCTGACCTTGACATATCAGCTCCACTTTTGTTTTTGTTCCTTTATGACTTGTTTGGCCAGTGAGCATGAACGCTACAGCCAAGGCCTCTGTCATTGCTGAAGAAGTTAGAGTTTCCCTGCCTCTGTTTGATGTGAAGTTAATTTATGATAAAGGGGAAATGGGCAAATGTCCACATGCCAGCCACAATACACTGGCACCTCACCCAGTATCTATTGTGGGAAAAGGCGTTAACACTAGTGGAAGAAGTGTTGACAGCCTCTGAGTAAGCATCTGCCTCATCACCTAAGTGTGAAAAGTAGCTGCGAGTTGACCTTTTGAGTGTGTTTCTGGTAACTTTGTGGATTTTCATACAGCAGAAATTCCCAAATTTACTGTAATTACACTTAAAAAAAAAAGTTAAAACTGAAAATTCTTATTTATTTTATTTAATTACTTTTTTAGATTTTGGTCACAGTGGACCAACACTACTAATAAAGCTAGCAGTGATATGCCCTGAATGGTGGTCTTGCTGGCAACTGAGGATGTTTAAATCAGGCAATTTTATAACTTCTTTTCCTATAAACCAGTGGTTTAAACTAGTGCTTATTCCTATATTTTGCCTTCCTATTCCAAAACACAATGGCATCATAAACAACAGCAAAAAGCAACACAAAATTTTATAGTACCAAAGGTAAATTCTGATGAAAATCTATTTTCAGTTCTTAAAATTAACCAGCAAAAATTTCAGATTTCAGATAATAGACTGTATACAAAATATGGATGCCACTGTGAAATTACCGGCACTAGTGCTGGTTACAAAGGTGCATCTGCAATTTGCTGTGGTATAAAATGAAATTCTAGCTTTAGTTACTGAAAAACAGGCTTAAACAAAATACACTCACTAAAGATACTAATGAACAAGATAACAGAGTCCATGTCCCTTATAAGCAATAACTTTAAGCTCTAATGCCATTTAAATATGCGAGTTTAAAAGGGTAAGCAGGAGCAGTTCGAGAATGCATACCTCCACCAAGGCTGAAAACCCCTATCTCACAATTTTGAAGAAACCTTCAAAAATATCCTGGATAGACTACAATCACTTCTAAGTTGGACCAAGTCCCACCAGTAGTAAAAATTTCTTGCCAATCCGTCTCTGACTTTTTGCATAATCCAGAGGTTATAACGAAAACAAATAAATGCTAAATGTACAGCTGTCAGGGAGGGGGAAATTAGCTATAGAGACACAAATTGTATTCTGAAAGTAGCTGTAAACATGTTTATTTCTGCTCTAAATATGTGCATTTTAACATGAAAGGCTGTGGGGACTAACCCACATTTAAAGCCTGCCTCAAGTGGACATTTGAGGAAATGCATAATTCTGAGTAGTTATTTCTTCTCCCACTGGGACAAAAAATACACGAATGGCTGCCGGAGTCATGTTTGTGTCAACCCAAGTAATTTAAGTACAATATTCACACTATTTTGGGTTCTGTTTTTGGTCACCTTCAACTACTGAGAGAAATATTTGCCTCTTTAGTTGCTAAATGTTACAGCCAATGCGATCTTTAGTACATTTTTTACTATTTCCTTCCGTTTGTGCCCATTCAGTCAGTTAAAAATGTTTTTGGCAAATCAGATCTAAAAAGTTTAGCAGAGCCAAAGGGAACTGCAGGGTTAGGTAATTATTCATGGGAATTTGTCACTATAAACAACCTCTTTCATTGTACAAGCACTTGTGAATAAAAAAATAATGTAACAATAGAAGCGGTAAAGCTTTCAACAGAAAACAAGCTTGATCAGTCAATCATTAGCTATACTATTGCAATTCTTAGAGGTTGGCTTGATGTGTCAGAACCCATAAATGCCAGGATGTTTTCTGCACGTCTATAACCAGAAGAAATGTGGACACTTCATCACAGTCACTATGACAAGAGGCATTCAAAACTTGGCCAGCACCACAGACCACAAGACAAACACTGCATATCAGCTGAGTGTTTTTCTCCCATTAGACATCCTGCAATAAAAAAGCCAAGCAAAAATAATTAAAGCACAATTTTAAAATACCCAGATGTTCATGGTCAGTTCTTTAGCTCTGCTTGTCAGTGATATAGTTTCACAGTAGCTCCTAAGGGTTTCCCAGAATAACTTCTGTCTTCTGCTGAACTGTGAAGGAATTATTCAAAGTATGTCTTACTAACTTTCTTCACCCACGTTTTCCTGAGCTAATAGGACTGAAACTGACAACCATATAAGGGAAAATCCACCTTCATATAACCTCATAACAGGAGTCAGTGTGTTTTTGATGACAGGCTCTAATTTACTATAATGCACACATCCCCTGCATTTCCAAAAATGCCTTCAGAAAAAAACCAAAGAACAAGCACGGCCTTGCTGCTGCAACTACTCGATCTGAACATTATTTGAGAGTTCGCTTGAGATGTGAAGCTGCAGCGTTTAGACTCACCGTCAGTACAGATGAAGCACTTGCAGAGACACACACACAGACACAGGAGGAGAACCGCTGCCACACCGCACACAGAGAGGAGGATAACCATGGCTGGGCCCACTGTGGCACACAAACACACACATGCTCACATATCCTCCAAAACACTACTGATGTTTAAAAGTAGGGTATGCATGAAGTATGACATCTGGACTAAACATGTTAGGTGATGTGGTATGACAATAATGGCTCTTTTCTACAAAAATAATCCTTCCCGTACGATGAGACATTACAGGATTCAGGACCCCATCAAAGCAGCCATAATTACCCAGAACTAAAATAGCAGAGGATACACATATGTCAACAAAAGCCTCTGTTTCCCTGCAAGGATGGCACTAAGGACTAGTTATTACATATTATAGCAACATATTTAGACAGTAACAGGAAGTAGCTTTACATGTCCTAAAGACAAGATATTATTCATGAGCTCGTCACCATTTGTGCTGAGGGACAGCGTCAGGGGTTTCTCCAAACCCTGGTGGTGCACGATGCACTTAATAGACAGATCACTGAGCAGCCCTGAGTGGAAGAACAGCGTGCTCGTCACTATCGTCGTGCCATCACCCTGCTCGTAGGCTGATGAAATCGGTGGCCCAAGTGTTCGGTTTTCACCGCCAACATCCCATATAATCTCTGCCGCAGGTCGGGACTGGGCTGTGCAGTTGGCCTCAGTGATCCCTGAGGAGGAGGTCACCTTGCTCACCTCCGGTTTGGGTAAAACTGGGGAAAGACAGACTGAGTTAGTGGCCATTTTTTTGCCATTTTATTAGAGTCATTTTCATGTTTTGTTACTTTTGGTTTCTGTAGCCTTATTGTATTTTTTCTGAGCCTTTTAATTACACCACAAAAAGAAAAGATCTGTTCATTTGCTTTCCTAATGGAGATGGACAGACAGAGCACATTGCCTGTCAATCTCTCTGCCCCGAGGACACGATGACACAAGTCATCCTCTGACGGGCCCAGCCTGGAAACAAAAGCCAGACAGAGAACAGAGGCCAAGCAGCTTTTACTGACTGTGTGTGTGTTTATGTGTGTGTCTGGATCTTTGGTTCCGTCAGTTCAGACAAAAGCAAAGCCTGTTTAGCAGAGCAAGACACGCACACACACACACACACACACACACACACACACACACACACACACACACACACACACACACACACACAGGGGCCTTGTGTCTAGGGAAACAGTGAACCACTCATCCCCCGGGCTCTAGCCCAAATTAATCACCACTTTCCCTTCCGTGACGCCCCTCCCTCATTATCACTCCAAAAATCCACAAACACAGGGGAAAATGGAAGATCAACAAACACTCACACTTCTGGAATGTTTGCTGATGATCTCTGAAAGTCTAAAATTGGTCAAAGCACCCCTCTGGCACTGAAGGGAAAGAATAGAGTAGAATAGAATAGAACTTTATTGATCTCACAGTGGAGAAATTCACTAGTTACAACCGCCTAAAGTAACACACAGTGAGGTGCAAGAAGTTCACACTTTAGTATAAATAAAAGTCAAAAATAAGGGCAAAATATAAGCATCTTATGTACAGGGAATAAGCATCTTATATACAGGGATAAGCCTCTTATATACAGGGAAGTTATGGGTAGTGTAGATAGACATGTAATACCACTGTTACAGAGCAGAGTTAAACAGTCTGACAGCAGTGGGGATGAAGGACCTGCGGTAGCGCTCCTTTTTGCACTGGGGGAGCCTCAGTCGGCTGCTGATGGAGCTTCTCAGCTCCTCTACAGTCTGGTGCAGTGGGTGAGAGCTGTTGTCCATAATGGATGTTAGTTTGGACAAGATCCTCCTCTCACCCACCACCTCCACAGAGTCTAATGGGCAGCCCAGGACAGAGCTGGCCCTCCTGACCAGCTTGTTCAGTCTCTTCCTGTCCCGCTCTGTGCTGCCCGGGGCCCAGCAGACCACCGAATACTGGATGGCAGAAGCTACCACAGAGTCATAAAAAGTCCTGAGCAGAGGCCTGCACACACCGAAAGACCTCAGTCTCCTCAGAAGGTGGAGGCGACTTTGGCCCTTCTTATACAGGGCGGTGGTGTTGTGGGACCAGTCCAGTTTATTATTGAGGTGAACACCCAGGTACTTGAAACTGTCCACCATTTCAATGTCCTGTCCCTGGATGTTCACCGGTGAGTGTGGCAGTGTCCTTCTCCTGAAGTCGATCACCATCTCCTTCGTCTTACTGGTGTTCAAGCACAGGTGGTTGCTCTCACACCAGTCCACAAAGTCCATGATGACTGACCGGTACTCCAGCTCACTCCCCTCAGACACACAGCCAACGATGGCTGAGTCGTCAGAAAACTTCTGAAGGTGGCAGCTGTCCGTGTTGTGGGTGAAGTCCGAGGTGTAGATGGTGAAGAGAAAAGGTGAGAGGACGGTCCCCTGGGGGGCTCCCATGCTGCAGACTGCCACCTCTGACTCACATCCACGCAGCCGCACATATTGTGGACGGTCAGAGAGGTAGTTGAGGGTCCAGGCAGCGAGATGTTTGTCCACCCCTACGACCTCCAGCTTCCTCCGCAGCAGCGCCGGCCTGATGGTGTTAAAGGCAC
>VUQH01040660.1:0-13243 GCA_015106775.1 Etroplus canarensis
TGCAGCAGTACCAGGTGGGTACCGACGTCCAGACAGGTTTGGGTTATAGAAAGGCGGTGGGTTTGACTTCGTGAACTGAATGGGTTAGCAGATACTCTGGTGAAGACTCGTTGTGAGTGCTGGTGTTATATCCTGCTGGTCTGATTGCCACCAGGTGGGGAGCCAGGGAGGGGCAGCGAGGGCTCCTCCCAGAGGAGGAGAGTGGATGCTGTGGAAAATTACTGTGACTCACCCAGACCGTGACAGTTGTATTCTTTCAGCTTGCACTAGAAAATGTAAAACTGAAGAGATGGAATATAAGCCAATAAATGAAAGTTGACTTTAATATTACTCCTTTGAATCCTGTGCATATGAGATTTCACAATGACAAATAAAAGCTAAAATCCTATTTTTTTTTTAAAAAAAAAGGTGTGATGGCTTGCGAAATGTAACATCAAAAAGTAATTTAAAGCATACAGTATATGATCGTTCGTCTCTTCCTGTAGTTCACCTTTTTTACCGGGTTTACCAGGCTGGATGCCCTTTTGTCTTTAGAAAGGTCCTAATTCATTCTGGCATAGATTCAGCAAGGTGCTGGAAACACTCCTCAGACATTCTGGTCCATATTAACATGATGGCAGCACACAGTTGCTGAAGATGTTCAAGAATCCAGTCTGAGATGATTAGAGCTTTGTGACATGGTGCCCTGCCCTGCAGGACGCACCCATCAGAATATGGGTACACTGTGGACATAAAGGGATGGACATAGTCAGCAACAATGCTCAGGTAGGCTGTGGTATTTAACCGATGCTCATTTTGTACAAAGAGGCCCAAAATAGACCCAAAAATATTATCCTCCATGCCATTACACCACTACCAGCAGCCTGAACCACTGGTACAAGACAAGATAGATCCATGCTTTCCTGTTGTATACATCAAGTTCTGACCTTACCATACGAATGTCACAGCAGAAATCAAGACTCGTCAGATCAGGCAATGTTTTTCTAAGCTTCTATTGTTCAGTTTGGTAAGCCAGTGCAAATAATAATGTCATCGTCCTGTTCTTATATGACAGGAGTGGTACCCAGTGTGGTCATCTGCTGCTGTAGCCCATCTGCTTCAAGGTTCGATGTGTTGTGCATTAAGAGATGCTCTTCTGCATACCTTGGTTAGAATGAGAGAATATTTGAGCTAATGTTGCTTTCCTATCAGCTTGATGTAGTCTGTCAATTCTCCTCTGACCCCTGGCATCAACAAGGCATTTTCACCAAGTGAACTGCTGCTCAGTGGATAGCTTCTCTTTTTTTAAACCATCCTCTGTAAACCCTAAAGATGGTCATGTGGGAAGATCCCAGTAGATCAGCCTTTTCTGAAATACTCAGCTCAACCCGTCTGGGGTCAACAAACAAGTCTTTTTCAAATTCACTTAAAATCACCTTTGTTAGTCATTCTGATGCTCTGTTTGAACTTCAGCAGGTGGACTTAACCATGTCTACATGTTTAAACACTTTGAGTTGCTGCTATGTGATTGGCTAATTAGATAGTTGCATTAATGGCCAGTTTAACAAGTATACTTAACAAAATGGTGAGTGAATGTATGTAATTCAAAGAATAAACTGATAAACTTGATTGATTCTCAAAAAAATAAATGTATCTACACTACCAGTCAAAAGTTTGGACACACATTCTCATTTCTAATTGACTTCTGCATAACACAACTGATGGTCCCAACCCCATTAAGGCAAGAAATTACACAAATTAACCCTGACAAGGCACACCTGTGAAGTGAAAACCATTTCAGGTGACTACCTCATGAAGCTCATCGAGAGAATGCCAAGAATGTGCAAAGCAGTATCAAAGCAAAGGGTGGATATTTTGAAGAATCTAAAATATAAAACACGTTTTGAGTTATTTCACACTTTTTTCTTCACTGCATAATTCCATATGTGTTCATTCATCTTGATGGCTTCAATGAGAATCTACAATGTAAACAGTCATGAAAATAAAGGAAAACCATTAAATGAGAATGAGAGAAGGTGTGACCAAACTTTTGACCGATAGTGTGTTTTAAAAATAAGGCAAAAGCCTTCTGGCCACATGACATGCATTTGAACAAATGTTTTCCATTGACACCATTTTGGTTTCTTACCAGTATTTTTTCCTCCACAGAGCCAGATGTCAATTCTCTTTGACTTCAAACTACAACTAGCAATCCTCATAAAATTATACATATCTGTTAGTAAAACATAGTCATTATAGCAGCTTTGAGAAGTATAAGAATTATTAAGTGTGACAATATTGTGTCATCAACTACGAGACAAATAATGTGCACGTAACCAAAGGGAAACATGATGAAGTGGTTGCTTGTTGTCTGAGAGTGAGTGATAAAATAGGACATAGATACATTGTGTTGGCAGCCTGTGGGTTTGGGGTTTTAATCCAATGCAGGCAGAACAGCCAGGTCCTCATAAGGGCTCTTTTCATGGAACTGGGAGGCCTAGTGCTTTTTGGGGCCTGGGGTGCAGGGACAAGCCACCCATCCCCCCCTCCCCTTCCTCCCTATACCCCCATCCAGACCCTAGTCATCCTCCTTCCACCCCTTTGTGGGGCTTTTCCACTTTGATTTCATGTTTGCCCATCTCGTGGATCTGAGAAGGGGTGAGCAGAGGCATTCCACAAAGGACCCCATGAGACACTGCCCCCTCCACTTCCTGCACACTCACTACACATATGCATAATAGCCAACATACTCAAACACGCAGTCTGTATGTATATATTACACATATAGGTAAAAAATGCAAATAAAATACATCACCAAAAAAGCATTCACATCCATTTGCTTTGGTAAACCTCTCATTTCCACTCTCATCCAAGGACAGAAAAGTTTGTGCCAAATTACAACAAACAAAGGCTTCATTCTGTTTTGTTTTGAGGGTGTTCTGAATGATTACACTGTCCTGAACTTGTATTTGTTGACCTGTTCTTACTGTTGCGTGTCTGTTAGAAGACAATGTATGAAGAACCCCACAACCCCGAACCTGTCACAACTCCCAGGCAGATAATGAATCAAGCAGACTGCCAAACCATGCAGAGGTCCCACCAGCTGTTTCTCTCCCCAGCAGACTCTGAGCCAGTCCCTGACTGGAGGTCTCAGGGTGTTCCCCTGGGGAGCCCCAGAGTTCTGGGTGTTAGTGTTGCCACTGGGGTTTTATAGACTCCCTACTGAGAGCATCTCCTTAGAAGTGACAATGGCAGGCATTTATCCCCAGGGTGACCGTGCTGACCCCCTAAACTCACTCCCCTAAATCCGCCGGCCATGGACTGGCGGCTCCTTTCAGGGAGGCTTTCACAAGGTCGAACAAAGCATCCTGGCCCATGAGCAAGCCTCCTCAGTAATGCATCACTCATACACATTGAATATAAAGACTAGTATGTGTCCTGACATAAATTCAATAAAACTAAGAATCAAGAGATTTAATGATAGTTATTTCATTTCATCATTGTTATAGAAGTGGTGATATAATTACTTTTCCACAATGAGAAAAAGTGATTGGTGCAATCAACTGTCACACTCTTCATAACTACAGTGAATCTGCAAAGACAACAGGAACACCTGCAGTCAACAGAAAACAGCACTGACACATGTGCACAAGAGAATAAATCCCTCAAAGGAAATAAAAACTTTTTTCTATTTTAAGCCTTGTCTTTGCTGCCTTTTCTCATCCTCTGCGCTCTTCCAATTCCTTCACCTTGTTCTCTCTTTTCAAACACATTCCCTCTTTTCAGCCTCACTTCCTTTCCCAGTTTGTATTGTTGTTGTTGTTTCTTCCCCTCATTCCTCCTCTCTCTTTCACTCAGCACTTTTAATTCCACCCCCTATTTTCTCCTATAGAGGTGCCATTTCAATTGGGGGATGTGTTTGTGTGTGCGTTTTGTGTACGAAATAGTGTGTGTCGGAGTCTGCGTTTGTGAATATGTGTGTGCGTGATGAGGGAGGGGCAAGAAAGAAAGGGGTTAATATATGTGTGTATATTTGCAAGAAACAGTGAGTGAGACTAGGGCACTCTTTTTTTGCATGTGTGCCTGAGAGTGTATGTCTTTGTGCATGTGATGGAGATTGAGAAAAGAGGTTTATCCTCTATTTTAGTTTATGTGCGTATCCTTTTGGGGACCCCTGCCTCGAGGAAGAAGCTTCCTTTCATTCTTTTTTTGCATTCCAATGCATCCTATACACTCTGTGAGACCCCGTTAAATGTGAACAAAATAGGTTGAGTGCTTGAAGTGAGTGATAGACGTCTCTGTTATTCAGCTTTTGCATTTGTTGTTAAACTCTCCTAATGACTGCCATTTTCTCAGCTTTCAGAAAGAGAAACTCAATACATTTGTAAATGGAACACACAGAGAGAAACACACTATATCACATTTTATCTTCAGCCAGCTCATCCAACAAATATCATGATGTTCCATGTATTGTAAAAGACACCAAGGCACATTTCCACAAAGGAATAAGGATACTGTTTCATTGGAAGTAATCAGAATCAGAACCAGAACATTTCATTAATCCCTAGGGGGGAAATTACTTGTGTTTCAGGCACTCCATTCGGTATGCACGAGTATCAAGAGAGAAAAATGTAGAAAGCACAACTTTGAAGAAGGTGTAAGTCCAGTTCTTAATGGGAGGAGCTATACAGTATGAAGTGACTAAGGTCATAAATCAGAGCAGGTTTTAAATTTTAGCAACCAGATTTCCACTGTATAATAAAACGAAATGACTAGAACTCAGCCAGTATGCCTCCGCCTTAAATCTGACCCTGTGTGACCTTGATCTGTGACCCCACAACTTACCCATCAGGTATTAACCACACTACATTTGGAAAAGTGCTAGCAAATGAGTCAGCTGTTGTAGTGGTAAATTTTGAGACAGACAGACAGACAGACAGACAGACCTCAAAAATGTCATCAGTTCTTATACCCATCATGATGATTAACCATACAAGCAATGACAAGGATCCAGGAGCCCATCCAGCTCCTATGGTGGTAATGAGATTATAACTGATCACCCACAGTGACCCTCACCTTTCATCCCCTTGACTTCAAAAATGTTATCAGTTCTTCTACACATCAGAGTTATTACGCATACAAAATGTGGCTGGGACCCAGCACCCCAGTAAGCTCCTACGATGGTAACAAGAATTTCAGTAATTACTCTGCATTACCTTGAATTTCATCTCATCGTTATTAACCATACAAAGTTTGGAAAAGCTCCAGAAAACAAGTCAGTTGGGTAGTGCTGACGAGAGTTGTAATGAATGGACAGGCAGACAGACAGACAACACCGAAAACATAACACCTTCGCGGCACTGGCTAAATAATAAACAGTAATAATAACCAGAAGATCAGTGATGTAGTAGCTCATCTGACTCAGAAAGAACAAAATACCCTCGAAGAGACGATTTCACAGACACACACCAGGTTTATTTCTGGAGGTCAGTGTTAGTGTGTTAACCTTTTGCATTAGTGCACTTTGACAAGCTAACATTCACTTCTTCTCAGTAAAAAGCTGCACAACATGGGGCATTTGGCTTTCATACAAAAGTTAACAGGAGTGATTGTATCTGGTTTGCCTCAAATGAGAATGAGAGCAAAGTCCCTCATTTTTCTTTTTCTTTTTTTCCACCGCTGGTTTCAGAAAGGTTGTTGAGACATAACATGCGGTTAGGTCAGAAAAACCACTGAGCATGCTACTCTAAACAATACACCACCAAAAGAACAAGCTGCCATATTACACATGATGGCAACCACATGGGTGGTTGTAAACAGAAGAATGTGGCCCCCAAATGCTGACTTTGTGTTGACTATGAGATAATACACATCCTTGCCAAATTTTCTGTATTATAATGGCATTAAAAGTTATTTTTACTTTGAGCCTTGCCTTAATAACAAACAAAGCTAAAGACAAATGTCAAAAGTCATAGCAGGTGTGCAGCTTTCCTTTCCTAGAAGTGTCTGTTCATTGTTTGTCTATATGCACTGCTGGTTGTGTGCCCATATGCGTGAGCAGTGCCCTAACCTGACCTGGGTATAACGGATGGACAAGGGGTCAGCTATGCCTGGAGTGTAGAATATGTGGAGCAGGTTGTTGCGTGAAGTCTCGGTGGGTGCAGCAGGATAAAAGGCAGGTGGAGAGTCAAAGGGTTAAACTGGAACAGGTTGGCAAAAGTACATGCATGCATGTGCCACAGTTGGTACTGAATTGCAAGAGTGTAAAGTCAAAAGGGTCAGTCAGTTCTTACTGAGCATGTGCGGCTGTGCATTACTGCGTAGCGAAAGGTCAGGGTTAAAAAGACTCGGTTGTTTAAACCCTGTGAAATTAAAAGTTGGCCCTTGAGGTCTAACCCAGATCTCCCAAATATGCAAGCATATGTCACATATGGCCACAAAGAGTATTCTAAGCGTACCATTCCATCAGCCCATTTGTAGCGTGCCTTTATTTGTGTGGGAAGTTGAAGAATTGTAATGTCTCACAAAAAAGGAACCTAGTGGCTAGAGGGAATAGTTTAGCTAATGCACCACAAGGACCTGCTGAGCTTACAACAAAATGAAATATTTTTCATCATTTAAATCAGCAGTGACAGTCATTTTTTTCCCTTTATGGTGCAAACAAACGTTGATGCAGCAGGCCTCACACAATGGCCTGAGCTGCAGCACATATATCATCAAGTACCCGTTAACAGTGGGCTGGAATCTCACAGAGCCCCTGAGAGGAATTTTTGCATTTATAATGATTTTCCACATTTTTCTCAACTGCACCACACGTCTCTCACAGAATCCCCGAGACACTCAAGGTTTTCTTACAAACCCTTGCTCATTTACCCTTCGTGCCATCGACAGTTCACACTAACCAGAAGCTCCAAGAATTGGCTCAAGTAAGTTATGAGCCATTGGTTTTCTTTGCAAAGTTTTCAGTCTTAAGATGTGAGCCAGAGAGAACATGTGGGAATAGGTGGAGGATATGGGAATAGGTGGAGAATGTTTTGTTTTTGTTTCAGTGTCAATATTCTCCCTCTGTTGTTTTGCATTTTAAGAGGAGAGTGGTGATGGATGGCTATTTTCACAACTTCTGCTGAATAGATTATAAAGCTAACTGGACCTCAGAATCCTATAACCTTACCTTCTAATATTGTGGACATATAAAGCCTTGAATAAGCATAAAAACATGCTCATCAGCTTTAGGGGAGTTTTTTGGTGAATTTTTATCTTCATTTTATTTCACTAATTTATTCTGTAAAGCATTAGACTGTAAAGCTCAGTTACTCACCTCAAGGCCTCCTTGCCTTTTGTTTTGTTGAGCTACAGCTGAGATTTAAACACAGATTCTGAAGGAGAATCTCATTGGTCTGACCAGCGAGTGTAGTGCCTCAGAGACCTGTAAATGCATGGTTGATGTTAAGTCATGTAAAACAAAGCACCAATGTGGAAGCCTCGTGTCCAACAAATTTCTAAGCTAACAAGCTTTTTTAGCCCATGCTCGGTAAGGTAGCTGCACATTGCAAATTTTTTGCTGACACCATCATAACCTAAAGGATGCACTCCCAGATAAAATAGACTGCCACTGTATGTTATCCCTATCTGTTCATTCATTCAGAGGCTCCAAGGAGTCCTTTATCTGACTCATGATTGTTGTAATGTGTGAAATATAGAAAGAAAGGGATGAGTTTTGTTGTTATTGTCTGTATTTCACAAATGAAAACTAGAAAGCACTCAAAGAGTGCAGACCTCCACCAAGCACATGCAGACGCTGTGACGTCACACTTTCTTTTGTGCATGTGCGTCACTTCAGGGCCAGAGACTGTTCACGCTGGAGTTTGATGGCGGTTGCATTTAAATTATAAAATCATTATCCCATCACCTGATTCTTCCTAGAATTTAATCACCTGTTCTTTTTATGAAGCTAAATCCATAAAAAATAATTTCAGCCAAATCCATCCATAAGTTTTTGAGCTATTTTGTGCACAAACAAACAAACAATCCAACGCTGACGAAAACATAACCTCTGTCCTTGACTGAGGTAATTGAATTCCACCGAAACGTCAAGGAGCCTCGGAAACAGTTATATCTAGAACAAATGAATCTTGTTCATTACCAAATGAACGTGTTTGAGTTCAGGAGTATCACGGCTGCAGTCATCTGAAAAAGAAAGTTCTCACAGGACTCTTTGCAGTCAAATAAGTGCGCCTTTATTGCTTTCATAGGAATTAAGAAAGTAAGTAGCAGCTATGTGCTGCAAGTCAAATGTACGTGATTCATTGATCAGCCAGTGTGACCACCTCTACAAAAGCGGAAGTTTTGGGGGTTTGCTGGTCTGTGGCATTCAGGTGTGTGTTAACACTGTGCCACAATCTTCAAAGGACCGGAACAAATGCACCCAAAGATCAGACTGATCGAAAGCCCAGGAGCTACATCTCAGACTACAGGCTTCAGTTAGCAGGTCAAACGTTAAAGTTCATGACATCACAATTAAAAAAAGACTAAAAAAGAGCATGGCAGCACAGCTTAGGTTTTCAAATCTGCATCTATTGAAATGCTGTTGTGGGACCTTAAGATAGCAGTGCTATGAACTGAAGCAACAGTGTAAAGAAGAGTGGGCCAAAATTCTCTCTGGAAATATGTGAACACATCGGCATTTTCGAGCATTGACCAAATCACTGATGTTAGTATGATGGTTATAGGAAAGCCCCAACCATCATGCCCTGCTAATGTGGAAGTCAACCAATAGGACCCCTCCCTCCCTAATCATGACCAATAAGATCATGATCATCACTGTCTATCAGAATACAAGTGGCATGCAACAAGTGCAGCAAAGTGATATTTCAAGATATCACCACCTTATTAGCAGTAAGTCTATCAACTAAAAGAAGAGAACCGCTGTAAATCTGTCATTGGTCCTTTGGCCAGATCAGCGAAAGAATCTCAAATAGCTGATTTGGTATGCTCTTTCACAAGATGAGTGGGAGAGTTGCACTTCAGCATGCAGCTCCATGAATATACCATCAATCTGATGATTGTTGGACCAATGGTGGAGAGTTGTAAAATTTTAAATACCCCCCAGCTCTGCTAAAGAATGCTGAATCAGCTTCTCTGTCATGCGTTTCCATTTTAACCATTTGATGTCACTTTGTGGGGTTTCTACCCAAGCTCCCTCACTGAAACTGTACTGACCTTAGCAACGTAGGCCAGGCAGGCATCCGGGCTTGCAACATGCAGGGGGAAACCCTGATGTGTTTGAAGAAATTTCAGCTGTCTTTTAACAGCCACTCATTTTGACTATTCTGTGTGAAAATATTACAAAAAAGTAAAAATTTTAGTCCAGACTCCTTGAAGTAAAGTATGAAGCACTTCTATCCTTGAACCTGGAACGATGAGAATGTAAGTGAAGGATGTATGGACTCCTAGTGAAATCACATTTTCCCCATGGCGATGGCACTCATGCACATACACACAGAATTAGACAGTCTCAAACGCATGCACACACACACACACACACACACACAAAGAAGGTTAGGAACTTTTTTTTAGCCATACTAATAACAGACTAACACTCTACACTCTGATCTTCAAAGCAGCTGAAGAGGAGAAGAGAATGCAACCACTGAAAAAGCCCATTGAGGGAGCTTTTGGCACATTTAAACCCACTTAGCCTGTAAAAGAACACTTTAATATTAACAAATCACAGTAAAACTGCATGCGTCACAAGGGTAACGCCAATTCACTCTCACAAAGATTAAGTCTAAGTGAGGGGAGTTAATTTAAAGGCAAAGAAGGCAATAAATAAAAACAGCTTTTACTGTGTGTTTTTAAAAGCTCATAAAAATGAAAGTTTCCTTTCTTAATCTTCAAGTGTGAACTTAACAGATTTACAACTTTTGAAACTGTATTGGATGCTTTATTGCTTATCTTAAAGTGATTTGCAGACTAATTTTCAAAAACGTGGACCTGAAAACAAATTTTCAGCAGTACAGTGACTGCTTTGTGCTTTGCTGTGGCTGCCAAACAGAAAAATGACCATCCTTTCAGAAGTACTATACTCTGTTGCTATGTTTATTGTATATGCAGTGGAGCTCAGGCTGAAAAAGTAATGCATTCCATTTCTCAGTGTTCACAAAACTTCATTGCCAGTTTATTCAGCTACGGGAAATGGCAGTACTCATTTAGCCTGAACCGAGCTGCAGATTGTTTACAACTGACATTATAAAGCTGTCTTCAATGTCAGTCTCGTATTTCATATGCCATAGCAGATGATATAAATGCAACTGGAGCATCTCAAGTATTTTTGGCAAGGCTGTATTTCCTTCAGGAAACAATGTCCGAACGAGCCCAGCTGCCACTCATGCTCCTGGGGTTTCCAGTAGGCCTAAAGGCGCAAAATCAGTCAGAATACAACAGATTTTATGGGAGACTATACAGTCAATTATATATTGTATCATAAATCTTTGATATTGTTTTAGATAAGTGCATTAGATAGAATGAAAGTGTATAACATACTTGAAATGGTACTGTAAAAATGACCACAGATATGGCCACAGAATAAGTTTATAAAATTTCTGGATGGGGACTTAATCCATGAAAGTCAACCCACGGGGATCAGCTGTGATAAATGCTCTCATATTTGTTTATTTATTTATTTATTTATTTATTTGTTACATTTATTATTACAAACTAAGCCACATGGACAAACGTATTGGGTCACACCTCTTAATCAATGAATTTAGGTGTTTCACTCAGTCCTTTTTCCACAGGTGTATAAAATCAAGCACCTAGCTGTGCAGTCTTCCTTTGCAAACATTTATGAAAGAATGGATTGTTTTAAAGAACTCACTGAATTCAAGCTCGGCACTGTGATAGGAAGCCACCACTGCAACAAGTCAATTCAGGAAATTTCTTCCCTCCCGGATATTCCACAACCAACCGTAAGTTGTATTGTTGCAAAGCACAAGTGTTTAGTAACAAAGGTATCTCAGCCACCAAGTGGCAGACGACAATTACAAGTCACAGAGCAAGGTTGCCAAGCTCTTATGCACAAAGTGCATAAAAGTCACCAATGCTCTGCTGATTCAATAACTGCAGAGTTTGAAACCTCCTTTGGCATTAACATCAGCACTAAAACTACACATTAAGTGCTTCATGGTATGGCTTTCCATGGCCGAGCAGCTGCATCCAGGTTTCATATCACCAAGCACAATGCCAAGCGTCGGATGGAGTGGTGTAAAGCTCGCCACCACCGGACTCTAGAGCAGGAAACTGTTCTGTGGAGTGAAGAATCAGGCTTTTTTTTCTGGCAGTCTGATGGACAAGTTTGGGTTTGGCATATGCCAGGAGAATACTACCTGCCTGACTGCACTGTGACAGCTGTAAAGTTTGGTGAAGGCGGGATGAGTGCAGGACTATAGTGGGTAACTTTGTCACATAGTGCAAACAGAAGGATCTACAGCTTAATGTGACAAAGATGAAAAAACTGATGGTGGACATAAGAAGGACCAAAACACTAGGGACCCCTTTTTCCATCAATGGGTCTGGCTAAACCAGCGTTAGTGTATGGCCTCATGTTCGTTCATGAATTTGCTACCTACCTGTATTCACCCAGTCTTCCTTGTGGCTTACAGAAAGCCTTCGATCTCTCTAACCATCCCCTGCGCCATTCACCGCCTCCGGTCCGCTCGTTAACTGCATCCCCGGACATGTGCTGCTCCGGATCATGCTCACCTGCCTGCCTCCCTGCCGCCTCCCGAACTGCCGTGGAAAACCCGGCTCCAGGACTCTCACCAAGACCACCCAAGCTGCCTCCCCTTCACACCGAACCTCCACCCGCAACAATAAGATTGATTCCCAGTTGCTTCACTCGCTGCGCCTGACCAATTCCCGCACATACTGACCTCTCACCTCTTTATGTTACAGCGTACCTGCCCGCTCCGGTCCAGGTCCTGATCCCCTCACCCCAGTGTCAGCTTCCCGGTCCCACAGTACTAGTCACGGCCCCTGCCCTGCAGCTATACTCTCACCCAGTCACAGGCCCAGCTCACCAGTTCCAGCTGGCTCCTGAAGGATTATTTAGTTCATGTTTTCAGATCCTGAGTTATTATCTCTGCCTCGCTGTAAATAAAAGATCTGTCTTTCTCACTCATAATCCGCCTCCGTGTTGAGTCTGCTTTTGGGTACAATTTTCGCTCATGGCCACTGGCCCTAACACATAATGGAGGACTACAAATGCCTCAGTGTTCACACTGACAATAAACTGGACTTCATTAAATACACAGAGTCCATCTACAAGAAGGGTCAGAACCGTCTCTATGGACAACTTAGGTCCTTCAATATCTGTCAGACGATGCTCAGGATGTTTTATGAATCTGTTGTAGCCAGTGCCATCCTCTATGCTGTTGAGCGTTGGAGCAGCAGACTGAGACTAGCGGACACCAACAGACAACAAACTGATCTGCAAGGTCAGTAATTCGTGGGTGTGGAGCTGGACTCTCTGAAAGTGGTGTCAGAAAGGAAGATGCTGTTCAAGTTAAGGACAATACTGGACAATCCTTCACAACCGCTTCATGAGGTGCTGGACAGACGCAGGAGCACATTTAGCAGCAGACTCATTCCACCATGATGCACCACAGAACGCCAAAGGAAATCATTCCTACCTGTGGCCATCAAACTCTATAATTCCTCTCTGTGACACTTTGACCAGTTTATTTTATCACCACATCTTGTACATAGTGATTAACTTTAGAGTTATTTATGTTACATATTGTAATTTATACAGACATACTTCTTCTTCTTCTTCTTCTTTCGGCTGTTCCCGTTAGGGGTCGCCACAGCGGATCATCTGCCTCCATCTCATCCTATCCCTTGCATCCTCTTCCCTCACACCAACTCTCTGCATGTCCTCCTTCACTACATCCATGAATCTTCTCTGTGGTCTTCCTCTTCTCCTCCTGCCTGGCAGCTCCATCCTCAACATCCTTTGTCCAATATATCCACTATCCCTCCTCTGGACATGTCCAAACCATCTCAGCCTTGCCTCTCTGACTTTGTCTCCAAACTTCTCAACATGAGCTGTCCCTCTGATGTACTCATTCCTAATCCTGTCCATTTTCTGCCTTGCAGGCACGGTGGAGTGGGTGGAGACGAGTGTCAGGGGTGCTTTGTGACAGAAGGATAGCAGCAAGAGTGAAAGGGAAGGTTTACAAGATGGTAGTGAGACCTGCTATGATGT
>VUQH01040663.1:0-13748 GCA_015106775.1 Etroplus canarensis
CCAAAGCACAGATTTCCACTGGTCTAATGTCCATTCCTTAGGTTTCTTGGCCCAAACAAATCTCTTCTGCTTGTTGCTTTTCCTCAGTAGTGGTTTTCTAGCAGCTATTTGACCATAAAGGCCTAAATTTGTGCGGTTTCCTCTGAATAGTTGATGTAGAGCTGTGTCTGCTACTAGAACCCTGTGTGGAATTTAACTGGGCTCTGATCTGAGGTGCTGTTAACTTGTGACTTCTGAGGCTGGTGACTCGGATGAACTTATCCTCAGCAGCAGAGGTGATTCTTGGTCTTCCTTTCCTGGGGCGGTCCTCATTTGAGTCAGTTTCGTCGTAGCGCTTGATGGTTTTTGCAGCTGCACTTGGGGACACATTCAAAGTTTTTGCAATTTTCCAGACTAACTGATCTTCATTTCCTAAAGTAATGATGGACCATCATTTCTCTTTACTTAGTTGATTGGTTCTTGCCATAATATGAATTCTAAGAGTTGTCAAATAGGTTTGTTAGCTGTGTAACAACCTGACTTCTGCACAACACAACTGATGGTCCCAACCCCATCAAGGTAAGAAATTCCACAAATGAACCCTGACAAGGCACATCTGTGAAGTGAAAACCATTTCAGGTGACTACCTCATGAAGCTCATCGAGAGAATGCCAAGAGCGTCCAAAGCAAAGGGTGGCTATTTTGAAGAATCTAAAATATAAAACATGTTTTGACTTATTTCCCACTTTTTTCTTCACTACATAATTCCATAAGTGTTCATTCATAGTTTTGATGGCTTCGGTGAGAATCTACAATGTAAATAGTCATGAAAATAAAGAAAAACCATTAAATGAGAAGGTGTGTCCAAACTTTTGACTGGTAGTGTACATGTAGTTTTTTCAGCATATCTTATGTGAACTATCAGCTGAAAAATAGAAGACAAAAACTTTCAGGAAATGAAACTTGGAAACCAAACATACCCCTTTAAAACAATTAAATATCCATTATTTCTATAGATGCTTATCAAGGCCTATAAACCCTTCCTGGTGTCCAAACAAGCTTTTGTGGCTTGTGGCATAAAGCATGAGTTACTGGAATTTATATTTGTACTGACACAAATGTGGGGGTAACATATAGAAAACACAAGCCTGCATTTGTTTTCATTCCTGTCAGGAAGATTAAAACAACCTTAAGATTAAGATTCGGTGCTCTTTGAGTAACAGTTAGCAAATCATCAGCCAAGTTGTCTTGATAATAGATTTATATTAGATTCAACTTTACTGTAACTGAAAAAGTACAGTTCTTAAAGAGTGAAATTAAGTTTGGCATCCATGCTAAAGTGCAAATACTAACTTATTTAAAAGAGTGCAGTGTATGAAAAGACCAGAATAATTTACAAAGATAGAAAAATAGAATAGCAAATAGGGTAATTATAGTATTACAGGGATTCACAGTATTTGCATAAATGTGGTGTGTGTGTGTGTGAGAGTTATCGCACATTGTCCAGTCTACAGGCACGTTTATTATTATTGTTGTTTATCTGGATTATAGGAGGTAGCATAGTGGTTTGTGCATTTGTCTTACAAGCAAAGGGTCCCTGGTTCAATCCCAGGTGGGGACACAAACCCCCCTCACCATGGAGGGTTGCATAAGGAAGGGTATCTGGGGTAAAACTTCTGCCAAATTATCAGTGTGGATTAATCCACTGTGGAGAATACAAAGAAGCAGTTGAAAGGTATATTTGGCTTTCAAGGTCAAACATCTTTTGATTGAAACATCAGGAATCAAATGAAAGTGATTGTTAGCATTAGATGAGGTGAGGGATTCAAGTAGAGAACAGGATCATCTAGTGTAAAACACAACATTTTTCTCTGAGTCTGCAGCAAACAGTAAAGGGCATTTCAATAGTCATTCAAACAATGTTTATCATTGTCAGAGCATGTGAAATGTCCTGCCTTCAAAAAATAAGAAAAAAATGATGTCAGGAACATATAAATGTGTGCTCTGATGTAGTCGTCTAGCCATGGCAGTTTGGCCCTTGTCAAACTCATTCAAATCCTTACGATTAGACATTTGCCCTGTTTCTAGCAAATCAACTTTGAGGACAAACTGTTCACTTGTTGCCTCATAGATCCCACCCACTAACAGGTACCATGATGAAGAGACATTCAGTGTTATTCACTTCACCTGTCAATGGTCACAATATTATGCCTGATTGGTGTATGTGATCCCTTCAGAGGAGACCTAGAACTCCAGTATTGAACTTGCTTGGCAGAAGGATTCATCCACAAGAATAGCCCAGTGAAGTCAGGGTTGGCCATGGGGTTGGCAGAGGCAGAGATCTGTCTGAGGGCAGCATGGTGGTAAAGTCTACATGCAGGGCTCCATGCCACATGGAACAATCCCTCCTCACTCTTAGATGAATCCTCTCGTGGACCTTCACTGGATGGTTGCTGAAGACCTGGCGATTCTTGAACGTGTCCGTGGTCCTCTTTGCATCCAGCATTATATTAGAATGTGTGACCTGTTTTAGCAGTGTATGCACCTTTTGGCTGCTCCCTTGTATTCTCCACCAAGGGGTCACCACAGTGGCTTAATCCGCATTTGTAATTTGGCAAAGGTTTTACACCAGATGCCCTTCCTGAAGCAACCCTTTTAGCAGTGTATGACAAATAAATACTGAAGTAGTTTTTACTTATTATTTTTGCCCTTATACATAATGGTTTTAATAAAAAATAGTTGGATGTGTTACTATGACTGACAGTACACATTGTTATAACTGGGTGACACATTAATTTGACAAAAACAATCTTGTTACAAAAATTAATTTCTTTATATTTCATATTAAAGTTGTGTTGTAGCCAGTGTGTTGTTTTCATTTTGACCAGGCTCGAACACGAAAGGAAAACTAACTCATCAATGACAAGCTGAAGGATTTGTTTTTCAGTGGCAAAGTGAATGATAGTCCACAAAGTGATTCATCGACAGTTAATGTGTTATGGCCTTTATCAACAGTAACATGCTAATTATTTCCATTAAACATAAAATTTATGGTATAACTGTCTCTTAAAACTGTTTCATAGAAAGAGTGTTTTCAATGAAAGATTTCAATAAAGTAAAATTTTCAACAGTAATCTCCTTGTAAATAACAGACTAGCCCAATAACGGACAAGAGTCTCTAAAAGATCTGTAGGAAAATAGAAAATTAGGATTTTTAAAGATTTGCATTGTAAGGAATTGAGATAAAAATATTGATTAATTGAGCTTAAAATGGGTTTAATAATTTTTTCTTGCCACAAACAAAAATTATTGAATGTAAACACAGAATTGCTTAATTTATAAAACACAGTTCACTAATAATTTAGTAAAACCATAACAACAACTGCTATGTGGTGATTTAGAACCAAAAGACAGCTTGATAATGACTAATTTGCCAAACTTGTATTGTTATTTACATATGTTTACATATATGTTACATAAGTTCTCTGTAAAGACTTACCAGAGTCCTTGTTTATGCTTCCTATCAAGATCTTAATTCTAAACAACCTGATAGAAGATGTGCCCACACCAAGTAATAATTAATATCTGTTAGTATGAGTGTGGTTTGAAAGCATAAACAGCATTATAAGGAAAGGGAATTAAGACTGAGAGGGTTAACAAGCAACAATATAACAACTTATAAAACTGTGTTAATGTTAATTATTAGGAAATATTAGAAATTTCTTGATTAAAAAGTGACATTGTAATCTTTGGTAATCACCACTCAACCTTATCAGTGATTTGAAAGCTTAGATTTATCTGTTGTACGTTTGTGATGCATGCATCTGAGTCTCTGCTTACGTCATTGTTTCTAACAAAAATGCATTTTTAAAAATGGGCAGTTGCTAAAAGCTTGCTTCTATTTTTAAAATCAACTACACAGTCTGTTCCTATCTAAAAGCCTACATTTATTTTTAGTTTGGTTCATTCTTGACTGTAGAGACGTCAGCTGAGAAAACAATCTTTAATCAGTATCCAGAGAGGTGCTGGACCCAAATATATTGCTAAAAAAATAAAGGAAGTATAATATCAAGTCAGGTAAACTTCTGGGATACTGATCTGGTCAGCAGAGGGGGTTGTTAATCAGTTTTATCTGCTTTGGTGTTAATGAATTCAACAACAGGTACACTATAAGGGCAACAATGAGACGACCTCCCAAACAAGAATGGTTTTACAGGTGGAGGCCGCTGACATTTTTCTCTCGTCATTCTTTTTGACTGTTTTTTATTACTATTATTAGTTTTGCATATGGCTAGGGTTAGTGTCACTACTGACAGCATGAGGTGATACCTGAACCCTGCAAAGGTTGCACAGATAGTCCAATTTCTCCAGTATGCCACATCAATACAGTATGTGCCATTGCCAGAAGATTTGTTGTGTCTCCCAGTAAAGTCTCAAGAACATGGAGGCGATTCCAGCAGATAAGCAGCTACTCTAGGAGATCTGGACAGGACCATAGAAGGTCCTTAACCCATCAGCAGGACCTGTATCTGCTTCTTCGTGTAAGGAGGAACAGGATGAACACTGCCAGAGCTCTACAAAATGACCTCCAGCTGGTCACTGGTGTAAAACAAAGTCCAGAGTCCAAAGTTCAAAGTTCAAAAGGCAGTGGCTATGGTGGGGCCACAAAGGAGGCCGCAGAGGATGACAATGGTCCTGAGACCACCCTTCGGGTGGCCACAGCCACGGTGACAAAGATGTCAAGACGGCCTCTAGGGCGGCCAATGTGGAGGCCAGTGACGAAGAGCCAGAGACCATCTCGCAGGCGGTCGGCATGGAAACCTCCTAGACACTGGCTTCTTTCTCCATGCACACCACACAGCTTTTACACTAAACACTAGAGCAGCTGCAGCTGAAGGCTAGGGCTCACAAGCAGATGGCTCGGATGCAAAACTGAGGGCCTAGACAATATACAAAATTCAGGAAGCCTAGACACAGGACCTGGAAAAGGGGAGTCCTGACACAGGAACAAGAGATGAGGGCTCAGACACATGAACTAAATTTTCAGATGTAAACATAATAATAATTTCATTTGCACCTGTAGCTTGAACTCAAAAAACTCTGGCTCTTACTCCATTGGCTCTGGCTCTAGTGCTAGCTCTGGCTCCAGCCCTGGTTCTGGCACTGGCGACTCTGGCAGCGATGGCTCGGGCTCCAACTTGGCTGACTTGGCCTGCTCCAGCTCTGGCTCCAACGTGGTTGGCTCGGCCTGCTCCGGCTCTAACGTGGCTTGCTCGGGCTTGGGCTCCAGCGTGGCTAGCATTGCTGGCTGGGACCGTTTGGAATACTTACAGTGCGAGTGCCATTTCTTCCTGGGGCCAGCACAGGAACAGGATCGGGCTCGATCCCTGTTGCACCAGGTGGCTCAGCGGACCATGAGAAGGGAACACTAGGCAGCTCAAATACAGGGGGCCTGAGGGCCAAGTCCAACAAATAATCAGACAGTTCACTTAATGTTATGATGTCAGAAGATTGGAGATTCTGATGCTACCGTCAGCTTCTTTGCCTTCTCCCAGTCTGAGATCTGGGGATGGCTGTCACCACTGGAGCTGGGGCAAAATACTGAAGCTGAGGTGAGGAGCTGAACTGTGGCAAGGCAGAAGAGCTGGACTCTGGTGAGGTGGAACCGCTGGACTGTGAAGTGTCTCCCAATCCTTGAGCAAGTCTTACCAGCTCACTTAAAGCAAAAAGGTCCACAGGGTCTGTTGTGGTCATGTCACACTATAATGGTTTGAGGAAAAATTAGGACCCAAAACGCAGACTCAAGGCAGACGTTGAAGGAAAACTAAAAGCGATCTTTAATAAAAAAAAATTTTTAAACAGTTCATGCAAAATAAACTAGGTTCAAAAGGGTGTGAACTAAACTAACACATGAGCAAGGAAGAAACAAGACTTAACAAGACATGAGTAAGCTTGGCTTGGCATGAAAACCATCTAACACAGACAGAACTAAACCTTCACAGGCAAACGACACAACCCAGAGTAGAGGGAGGTAGGGGTGTAAATTCATGAATACACGAACGAGTAACAAGCAGCAGTAGCAAGCAGAAGGAGGGAGAGGAGCACAGGTGGCAACAATCAAGGGCAGGAAGTAAAACTGAACAAAATAAACAAGACAAGGCTGGTTATAAAATAAAACAGGAAACAAGAAAACTAAGGATTTCAAAACTATAAAAGAAACTCAGAAAGTCAAACCCATAAAAGAACCTCAAAACACAAAACTTGTGACCATGACACTGCCTGTCTGATTATAACTTTATATTTTGATGAAGATTTTATTGCTAGAAGAATCATAAAGCTACAAAAAGCAGTAATGAAACTAGACTGAGGTACTTTCACATTTGAAGAACTATCTAAAAATTGTCAGAAGAGTGACAATTTTGTAATAACTGCAATAATATTTATTAAATACCAGCTGACCTCAGCAAATGTTTGTAAATTTCATTTTATTTGTTGTATTTCTGTAGTTTCTGCATCTCTGCCTCTGTTATGTTTGAGTGAATGTTATAATGCCTAGTCTGTGTTTCTTTAGTCCTGCCCTTATCTTTTGTGTACTTGTAGTGGTCAGCAGGTTTACTGACCAGTGCATTTTATTTTACATAGTAAAACTTCAGTATAGCTATAAAAACAGATTAAGATGTAAACAAGTAATAGTGAAACTAACACACTCTTGTGCTTTTACTGCTGAGAAGGTTTGGCCATCATCTAGTCATCGCTCACAGCACGAGGCTGAGGCTGTAACCTGTTTAATTGTGGCATGATCATACTAACTTTATGCTTTTTATACAAGTCAGAGATGTTTTTCATATGTGTCAGCAATTAAATTTGCAAACATTTTGCATGCTTCGAAGAAAGAAGTTAAACTTAGGATACTTTAACTTATATATGTTAAATCATCAGCTAAACAGTATTCTAAGAACATATGAAACCCTTCTTAATACCACCAGAAAGAAATGGCCAGTCTTTTGATGCTGTTGATTTTGGCCTTAAAAGGGTGTATTTTGGTTTATCAAAAACAGCTGTGTTATTCATCTACTTTGATATGACTTTAAACACACAAATTACATCATACTATGAAACAAGTAAAAATGAAACTAGATTGAACACTTACACATTTGAAGAAGCATCTAAAACATGACAAATAATGGTGCAATAATTGTGCTCATTTTGTATTTTTGGAGATGGTTGCTTTTCTGGTTGATTAATTGGCATTTTAATCTTTGTCAGTCACCACCTGACCATATTTTAGAGTTTGGTTTTATCTGTTTTATAGTTCATGCTTTGCATCTTTACATTTCAAGGCATTTTATGCTACACATTTACCTGGATTTTCATATTAAAAAAGAGAAGAGAAGATAATAATATATGACTAAGTTTTCAGGTTGGATTTTGCCCAAATGCTAGTTGAATATTTTTTACTACATAGCAAAGTTATCCTGATAAATATGTTATTGTAACTAAAAAAGCAGATGATGTTGTAAACAAATGATAAACAATTAAACTAACAAATTCACATTTGCAGGCCAAAATGAGAAGATCAACAACAGCAACAAAAACTTTTAGTACCTAAAAGATAGTAAATAACTGAAACATGCTTTTTTCTAGATACAGATAGTGGCCAACAACATCCAAACCTGCTGAATAGTTGCTACATGTTGTTTATTTCACAGTAAGTGTGAGTTACAATGCAAATGTGAGGGTGTCAATAAAGACAAAGTGTTTGCATTAGAGATATCTTTCAGTCAAACAGAAACCAAGAAACCCCATTATCTGAATTTCATGTAGCAGCCAAACCAGTTTTTTATAGTGCTTCAGAAAGCTTGTTACAAAAAGAAACACTTTGATGATGATCATTTTGACCTTGAAAGTCAAACTACAAAACATTTTTGATGCTGAAGTTTATTTTAACCACCTTTGTAGATCAATGATTTGCTCTGATGATAAGCTTTTATTTTGATGGATAATGATGGATAATAATGAAACTAGACTGATGGACTTTCACATTTGAAGAACCATCTCAAACTATTTTAGAAGATTAAAAATCAGGTAAAAACTGTGCTGTGATGATTGGACAACTTGATCTGATCAGTGATTTTACAGTTTAATTTTATCTGTTGCATATCTGTAGCGTGGGCATCTGTGCCGCTGTTTGCAGCATTATTTCTGCTGTGCGATAAGAGAAATGCTTTGTCAGAAACAGACATGTGTTGAAATCATGTTACTGTTCAATAAATCAACTGCATTGTTCTTATCTAAAGGCCTGCATTTATTGTCAGTTCAGTTCATTCTTGACTGCAGAGACACTAGAAAACAATGTTTCACAAGTGCCCACATATTTAGTGTAGACAGGCTTTTCTTTTCCTAAACATGTTTAATATTATTCTTGATATGCACATGGCACAGCATGTTTCACAAAAATACATTCAGCTAAAATAAGAATAAGAGAAGGGAGACCATCATAATTTATAATACAGTTTATTTTTTGTCACAGTTTCACCATCAAAAATTATCAGATATAATCACTTTTCAAAAACCTAAAATTTCATTAAGATTTACACCAAAGTAGATAAATATGCTGTACAGAAAAACATAAGTTTTAAATATTATCTAAATAATATAGTACAAGGTGTCCCTGTAGTGTAGGGGTTTACACATTTGCCTTACAAGCAAAAGGTCCCTGGTTTGATTCCAGGTGAAGGTGCAAGTCCCTCTCACCATGGACGGTTGTGTATGGAAGGGCATCCAGCATAAAATCTCTGCCAAATCACTAGTGCAGATTAATCTGCTGTGGTGACCACTCAAGGAGAATACTGGGAGCAGCGGAAGGTACATTTAAATAATATAGTACTTTTTTTAAATGTAGTGTTATACACTGATTTAATGTTTGCAATAAAGTCAGTTTTTAACATTTTTCAAACAAAAAAGTTTAAAAGATTTTAATAATATAAAAATAGCAGGTTTACATCAACATTTTAGTACATTTTATCTTACAAGCACATTTACATATTTTACAAAACAGAAAAGAAAAAAACATGACGTCCCTGTTACAGTCACTCAGTAGGCTGTTTTTCCGTATGATGTCTAGGAGCTTTGACAACCCCAGAAACACACCACTCCTCCACTGATGGGGATCTGAGTTTGTGTCGACACAGTGGGCAGGTGCCAAACTGCCGAAATACTTTGGAGTCACAGGTTTCACATAAACACCGGTGGCCACAAGAAAGTGTGACACTGGCTTCTGTCGCCATGCACACCACACAGATTTTATCTGTGACCAAAAGAGAGGTATCACAATTACAAGTCTGACATCAGACAGATGTGAGAGCTGATTTCTCTGATTTCTGGTTAAACATGTGCAGCTGAAATCAGACAGTAATGTTGGAGGAGACCCTTTTTTAAATGTTGGGATTTCCATGTCAGGAATTGAACCAAATTGATTATCAGCATCAGGCGAGGTGAGGGGTTCAGGTACAGGGCAGGATCTTCTAGTCCAAAACAGCCATTTTTTCTTTGAGCCTGCAGCAAAGAGCATTTCAATAGAAATTCAAAAAATGGTTATCATTGTCAGAGCATGTGAAATGTATTTCCTTCAAAAGAAAAAAAAAACAAGTGAAACATGATGTCAGGAAAACATAAATATGGTTCTGGCAAACTTACCTTGGAAGATGGAGCATGTTGGCCCACAGAGGTTGGCTGATGTCCACTCCTGAGAGCAACTTGATTTGCACATTGTTGATTCCTACATATATGCTCCCTCCAGAGGAAACTCAGAACTCCAGCTCTGAACCTGCTTCACAGTAGGATACATGCACAGGAGAAGCCCAGTGCCCAGGCCTGTCGGTGAAATTGGGGATGGCCAGGGGGGGCAGAGGCAGAGATCTGTCTGAGGGTGCTACATTGGTAAAGCCCACACACAGAGCTCCCTGCCAGTGGAACAAATCCTTGACCACTCGCAGACAAACCTTCTCATTGACCCTCACTGGACGGTTGCTGAACACCAGACCATTCCCGAATGTGTCCCTGGTCCTCTCTGCGAGTCTTCCCCTGTGGCTCAGGCGGACATTTTCTCCAACAGCCTGAGTGTGGAAAGTCAGAGGACCGAGACAGAACAGGTCACATCTGTGTGATGTCTTTGGACCAGCAACTGCAAAAATAAAAAAAAAACAAAGTTATCGATCTTGATGTATAAACCATAGTTATATATAGTCAGTTCTTTTATAAGCAGATCAAGCAATGTCAGCAACAAGCTGTGTTTTACATGTGACCTGAATGCTGAATGTCATTTAGTGACCTTAAAAAAAATCAGTTTTCCTCTATAATAAAATAATGGAATGAACACTAAAATAATAGAAGAGAATGCTAAAATATATTTTGTTCTACTAATTTGTCCCTTTAAATAGTTTTAGTAAAAACTGGTTGTTTGATTTACAGTGAATGATAGCAGTTCTGAATGGGTGATCGAGGTGACACGTTCATTTAATAGAACAATCTTAATCTTCATCCAAGCTCAAGAATTAAAGTGAACGTTGTCAGTTGCAGCATTTGTTTGTCAAAAGTCGAGCTGTCAGTGTTGGTCCACCATTGCAAGTGTGACTCACACTGGGCTGTGTCTGTGCTTTACAATCACTAACAAGCTGGGCATTTCCAGGAAAGCATAAAGTTTCTAGCTCCTGTCTCTTTTCTCCTTTATTTTAAACTTCACCGCAGGTTATAATTAATGCTCTTTCTTTGATGTCATTTCCTAATAATCTGTTCTCGAGCACTTTGCAAGTTTTTTATTGTTGTTTTTTTTTTTTATTGGAGGGGTTAAATTGAAATTTAATTTCTTTTTTTTCAAAACTTCAAGTGTAAAAATGCAGCTGTTTCCCAAATGTCTTTGGAATTTCCATAAAATTATGCCATTTTGTTGTTCATGCTTACAAAAGATAAATTACTGTTTACCTTAGTTTAAAAAATTAATAGAAAAAGTAAATTAAATCAGAAGACTTATGATTTATTTTAAACTAAACAAAATAATTGCAATATTTTAAAGTCCAGACCCAAAAGTCATGATTTATCAAACCAGTAATTAAAGCAGTACTATACAGCTAAGTTTTCTGTAAAGACTTACCAGAGCTCTTTTTTTTACTTTGCTTTGCCATCATGAAGATGTAGGTAATACTGATTCCTGACAGAAAATGAGTCCTACTGTTATGAAGCAGCTGCCTTTAAACTGGGAGCACGTTGTGTAAACATTCACAACAGGCCAAGGACAGGAAATGGGTGGAGTTGAGGAAGAAAGACTTTGGGAATGTACCTGGAGTTTTCAACAACACATCTGTTTAGTCATGTCCTGTCATATTTTGCAATCTCTTTTTCTTTTTCAAGCCTGTTTTTTAGTTTTGTTTCTTCCCTTTGTGAGCCCCCCCTTCAACAAACATGTGCGTTCATAGTTGCATATAAACTAAACTAAATACGATGTTTTGTTTCGACGGACATCTTACAGCTATAAAGCATAAAACTATGTTGAATCTATGTTGAGTACAATGAAGTATAAGTTGCACACAAGCCAAATGTTGCCATATGAAGGCTCAGGAGCTTACCTACCTCCTGAGCCTTCATATGGAGACATTACATTTGGCTTGTGTACAGCTTATACTTCATTCTACTCAACATAGACCTGTTGCATATCATGACTCACAATCAAGAGGTAGGGTCTCAGAAGGATCATGAAACTAGTGTTGCCTTTTAACATTTGAAGAACCCTATAAAATATGTTAGAAGATTAGCAATGGTATAGTAACTGTTTTCATGTTGAATTTTAGTAGCTAGTTGCTGCGCCATGGAGGTTGATTAACTGGTGCTTAAATCTTTGTTTATAACCACCTGACTTTTTCTGAGAGTTTGGTTTTATCCATTGTATATCTACACATGCCTTTATCTAACATTATAAAGTTGTTTTTAATAAATATTTTACTATTTTTATGACTTTAACAACAGATGAAAATCAAAACAAGTCATAAGGAAACTAGCAAACGCTGCTGCTTTATCTTCTAGGGAACACATGGAGGTGTGACCTTTTCACATGATCAGTAGTTAAAGTGAAAGTTACAAGCTGCAGCACTGATATGTCAGAGTTTAGTTGCTGTTAGCTAGGTGTCTAGGTGGCCCTGGATATATCTCTGTCTGGTTTCCTGCATTGGAGTTATTTCCTTTTTTACTCTCACAGCAGCCATGCTGATAACATTTTCATGCGTTGATTTCTGCTGATCTAACTGAATTTAGTACATTCGCAGTTGAGTGTTTTGCAGTAAAAATCAGCAAAGTGAAGACACTAAGATGGCTACAGGAAAAGCCATCTTAAGATTCAGTCTACTGTTCACAGATTCATTTAATATTGTTTGACTTTTGTCATGAACACAAACTTTCAATGATGAATAGCAAAACAGATAAATAACACTTTAATCAGGATATTGTTAATTTTGACCTTCAAAGTCAAACAACAAAGCATTTTTGCTGAGACATTTCATTTTAATTCACCTTTGTTAATTTAAATTACTCTATTAACTGCTGTGATAATAAGGCTTATGATGACTTTTAATTCAATATAACTTCAAGTTTGAAGTTATAAAAATTGCACAACACTGTAAACAAGTAATAATGAAACTAGACTGATGTACTTTCACATTTGAAGACCCATCCCAAACTATTTCAGAAGATTAAAAATCAGGTAAACACTGTGTTCATGTAAAACTTTCTGTTGTATATCTGTATTGTGTGCATCTGTTCCTCTGCATCATTATTTCTGCTGTGTTCTAAGAGAACAGACACATGTTGAAGTTACGTTACATTATAAATCAGCTACACAATCAGTTCTTACGTAAAAGTTTTCATTTATTTTCAGTTCAGTTCAGTCTTGACTGCAGAGACACTAGATGGCAAAACAATTTTTCACAGGTGCCCACATATTTAGTGTAGAAAGGTCTTTCTTTTCCTAAACACGTTTCATATTGTTATTGATATGCACATGACACAGCATGTTTCACTAAAAACACACTCAGCTAAAATATGAATGGCAAAAAAGACAACTTCATAAGTTATGATACAGTTTTTTTTATCACAGTGTCACAATCAAACACTTTCAGATATAACCACTTTACAAAATAAAAAATGATTTATTCTAAATTAGAAAAATATACTGTACAGAAAAAATATCCTCAAATATTATCAAAATAACACTGAATCATTTCTATTTAATATTATATACTGATTTAATGTTTGCAACAAAGTCCGTTTTTAACATTTTTCAAACTAGAAAGTTGTATAGCCTTTAATGATATAAAAAGAGATCAGTTCAGCAGGTTTATATCAATATTTTAGTACAATTTATCTTACAAGATCTACAAATTTACATATTCTGCAAAAGAGAAAAGAATAACATGATGAATTTCACATTAAGTGTCATTCACTCAGTAGGTTGTTTTTCCGTATGATGTCTTGGAGCTTAGACAATCATAGTAAAAAACTTTCCTCCACTGATGGGGCTCTGACCTTCTGTTGACACAACGGGTGTTGAAAAAAATTTGGGAGACTCTGGAGCCCCTTTTTGACAATCTGGCCAAAAAGAATTGTGATACTGGCTTCTGTCGCCATGCACACCACACAGATTTTATCTGTGACCAAAAGAGAGGTATCACAATTACAAGTCTGACATCAGACAAATGTGAGAGCTGATTTCTCTGATTTCTGGT
>VUQH01040666.1:0-22025 GCA_015106775.1 Etroplus canarensis
CTACAGATCACAATGTCGTCTGCAAACATCATAGTCCACGGAGACTCCTGCCTGACCTCATCTGTCAATCTGTCCATCACCATTGCAAACAAGAAGGGGCTCAGCGCTGACCCCTGATGTAATCCCACCCCCACCTTGAACCCATCTGTCACTCCTACTGCACACCTCACCACTGTCTCATTGTCCTCATACATGTCCTGCACCACCTTCATATACTTCTCTGCCACTCCTGACTTCCTCATACAATTCCACACTTCCTCTCGTGGCACCCTATCATATGCTTTCTCAAGATCCACAAAGACACAGTGCAACTCCTTCTGGCCTTCTCTATACTTCTCCAGTGAATAACAAAATGTTATTCACTGTAGATGTTAAAATACCTTAATTCTCTGCAGTCTTTCCAAGAGAAATGTTCTTTTTTAAGTGATTAACAATTTCTCGCATATTTTGACAACCCATCCTTACTTGCAAAGGCTGAGCCTTTGATGGATAGTATTTTTATACCCAATCATGAAGCCTCACTTTCTATCAATTAGCCTGCTTATTTTAACTCTGTTCCCACTTTTGCCAACTGAGTTGCAGCCATCAAATTATAAATTTGTATATATGAAAAAATGTATCTTCAGCTGTTCCCTTGTATTTTCCCCAAGAGGTCACCACATCGGATTGGCAGTTTGGTAGAGGTTTTACACTAGATGCCCTTTCTGACACAACCCTCCATGGTGAGAGGGGCTTGTGTCCCCACCTGGGATTGAACCAGGGACTTTTCACTCGTAAGGTGAATGTGTAAGCCACTACACTAAGGGGACACAAATTTGTGCATATTAACAAATACAGTGAAGTTGGTCAGTAAATTTATTGGAAATCTTTTCTTTGTACTTCTGTCAGTTACATAAAGCTTTACATGAATTAGCATATCACAGATTTTTGTTTTTATTGTATTTTGGAAAATGTCCCAACTTTTTTGGAAGTGGGGCTTGTATTCGTGCATAAACTCAACAACTACCTCATAAAATATGATGCATTATATATAGCCAACTAACTTGTTCAACAGTGTATCGAGAAACTAAAAATAAATCTACTTTGACTAGTTATAATACTAAAATGCTGATGCATTAAGGATTTTTTAGTGATGGTATTTATTTAAATTAAATTTTGAATATCACCGTGATTAGTCTGGTGACCTGTCCAGAGCATACCCTGCCTTTCACACTTTGTCACCTATGATAGCTGGGATATGCTAAGTAGGATAAGCAGCAAAGAAAATGGATGGATGATTTTTCCTTAGTTTGATGAAGGAATAAAACTGAAGATATATTATTTAAGTAGTCTTGATATGAATACATCCTCCAACACTGTTCTAGTATTATGATAGCTGTTGGCAGCATTTAAATTCATAGTGGAGACACTGAGGGGTGTAATTCATGTTGTGCAATCAAAAGGCTCTGTCAGCTTTTTTTTTGGTACAACTTGAAAACCCTGTTGAAGTTAGAATAGTACAAATGTGTTACATCAAGTTAAACTTTGGATTAAAAAAATCCTGATTCACTTCATGATTTTGTAGTTGCAAACTATGAACCCTTGTAAAACCTGACTCAGTGTCAGATTTCACTAAGCTGACTGTTTTTGTTGGGGAACACTAGTCATCATATCTGCTGAACATCAGCAGGCAAAGAGACAGCGTACAAAAACACTTACACGGTATATATTGAACAATCGGTTTCTTGGACAACCCCAAATCCAAAAAGGTTGGGATGCTGCATAAAATATAAATAAAAACACAATGCAGTGATTTGCAAATCTAATAAATAAATAAATAAATATTTTATTCACAAAAGAACATAAAAACACATCAAATGTTGAAAGTGAGACATTTTACAATTTCATGCAAAATACTAGCTCATCTTGAATTTGATGGCAACAACACAAACTTTCTTACAAAAGTTGGGGCAGGGCCATGTTTACCACTATGTAGCATCCTCTCCCATTTTGACAACAGTTTAAATGTCTGGAAACTGAGGAGACCACTTGCTGGACCTTTGGGTGTGATATGTGGTCCCATTCTGTTGTTGCAAGGCCTTCCCTGAAAAGACATCATTAGGAGGGGAGCATATGTTGCTCTAGAACCTGTATATACCGTTCAGCATTGATGGTGCCTTTCCAGAAGTGGAAATTGCCAGCAGAGTTACATGATAGACCTTTACCTGCATTTGTGGATGGGATGGCAAACTGTTCACAGACAGTGATTTCTGGAAGCGTTCCTGAGCCTATGCAGTGATTTCCATGACAGAATCATGCCTGTTTGCAATGCAGTGCTGCCTGAGGGCCCGAAGATCATTAGTATCCAATATTGGTTTTCAGCTGTGTCCCTCGCACGCAGAGATGTCTCCAGATTCTTGGAATCCTCTGATTATATTGTGTACAAGAGATGATGGAATATTCAAAATCTTTTGCAATTTTATATTGAGGAACGTTATTCTGAAATTGCTCCACAATTCGTAGATGCAGTTTCTGGCAGACTCAGCCGCTCCAAGGTGCTCTTTTTATACCCAATAACATTACTGGACTGTTGCCAAGTAACTTAATTAGTTGCAACATGCTCCTCCAGCTGCGTCATATTAGTATCACTTACTTTTCCAGTCTTTTGTTGACCTTGTACCAACTTTTCCGAGACATGTTGCTGCCATTGAATTCAAGGTGAGTTAGTACTCTCTATAAAATAATATAATGTCTTGCTTTCAAAATTTGACATGTTTTATATGTTCTTTTGTAAATAAAATATTCGTTTATGAGATTTGCAAATCATTAATTGTGTTCTTATTCATATTTTACACAGCTTCCCTACTGGTTTGGAACTGGGGTTGTAGTTTTTCATTATTGTTTGACTCTGAGAGGGTTAAATATATACTAGTACAGAAGGAAGAGGAGCTAGAAAATGACATGTAACACTGGCCTTCAGCCTCATAATTTTGAGCTGTTTATAATTTTAAACATATTCTTTATATCATGCAAGTGCTTTTACTGTTTCTATTCCAAGTCTGTTTGATATGGTGATCTCAGAAGCATGACTCCAATATGCAGTTGTGTTTATCTTGCAATCACCGTAGCTGCAGCACAGCATCTGGACCTGCACTTACTGATTTAATGAATATCTGTGTTAATACTTTTAAAATACATTAACACTGATTCACTGTCACAGTTATACTTGCAAAATATACTCCCGTTACGCCTTTTTTCTTGTAAAATTGTCAGTATAAATAAATGTGAGTCTCTGTAGATATTACAGAGTCTGGCAGTGGATTTAAACATGAGTAATGCTGTTAGAGTTCATGACCAAAAGAGTGCATTAAAACACAAGTGGTGACCCACTTTTCCTGAATCGTAACATCATAATTTGGCATTGCTGCTGCTTGTGTGGCTCAAAGGAGTGCACTGCAGTGTGTAGCTGCCATTTGATTTATCCTTCTTCTTTTCATTAAATATGCTACATACTATTTCTTACTTGACTGTCTTTAGAGATTAAATATTTAATGTTAGAGGTAACAGATGGTACAGTTACATGCTGTAGGATATTCTTTAACAGGTTTAGTCATAGTCACAGTGTGTTTGTGGGATAGGCCTGTAGGCTTGTTGCATAGTCTTTAGCTTCATGTAGTGTTGATGCAGTTCTATGGCAGTTGAGAACTGATGCTTTTACTGGGATAAGTCACGGTGCACGTATCAGCTTGTGGGTTTTGAAATACCATATACATCTGCATATTCAGTGTGATGCAGCAGCCTTTTCTGGTTCCTCAGACAGAGCTGTTCCCACTCTGTTGGATTCTCCCCCACTGAATCTAGGTCACATTTCTACCACATAATTCATGATAACAGGAAATCTTAACAATGGCTCATCCTTATGAATGCTTGCTGATCTTGCAGGGTTAAGTGAAAATATTTTTCATTCTTTCACATGCACAGGACACAGTGGCTTGTCTCTCACTTTGTGTAAGACTAGACCTTGATAAATGAAACATCAGTTCAAATCACTGAGATATGCAGTACTATGCAGGCATTTCTTGAAGCTAATGATGCCCGACACATGGGTACCATAGTTGATAATTAAGTGTCATAAAATATGTTTTATTCTTGACTCAGTGGCTCTTCTGATAAGCATGCAGTAGAAATGGCAGGTTATTTTTTTCCCAGCATGTGGGAATGATGTATTTTCAACAGACTCAATGCTGATTTACTTGTTCCTCTCACACTCAATTTATCTCTCTCTGTCTGCGTCTCTCATTCAGACAGTTATTAAAAAGAGTAAACCTGTCACTCACAAAGAATATTACACCCTCTGCTTACCTCTATGTGCATCAATAGCACTACTGCCTTCATGAGATATCAAACTGTCACACCTCGAGAACAGATCTTTATCAGACAAAGTCTAAGATATTAGAGGGTAAAATATTAAAGTTGCTAATGGGGAAATTTGAACATTTTAGTATAAGTAAAATACATAAAAAATAAGGGTATAAGACAAGTTTTCAGAATAGCACATTTATTGTTTCTACACTATGCTGAAGGCTCTGCACCAGTAATACTGCTAAAATGCAGCTCAGCAGGTTTATACCTGCTTAACCGCATGTTAACAGCTACATTGTTTTGAGTGTTCACTGTCTCAGTATGTCAACATTTGCAAGTACAACACAAAGCACATCTCAAGGGAGATATGCCAGATATTATCTGTTCAACAGCTGTTGATAGATTTCACCTAGAGCCACAAATGAAAACCAGCTGGCCTCACTAGAAGGACAAGTCAAAGAGACTGCAAAAGTCATGAGTCAGAGATTAATTCTCTGGAGACCATGAATGTTTGAACCTAATTTTATAGTGACTCATCCTTGCATGTTATCTCAAAGCCACATTTATTGCAGCATACTCAATTTCTAAAATGAAAACCTGCAGTGTTTTTGCTGTCATTTCGACTTTAAGATGATGAGTTAGCACAACAACCAAAGATCCAAGTGAATGTTATCACCAGGAAGGTAAATGAATAGCACTTGTTTCATGCTGAGTGTTTTATGCTCACTCTTTCCTTTTGGCTCATCCTCTCTTTGGCACAACCTCGTATTGGTTGACCTTTGCTACCTGCTGCTATATTTACATTTTAGATTTAACACGGTCATCTCTCCGTTTTTCTAAAAAAAAAAAAGTAAAACTCTTACTGTTAAATGGGGCTTCTGGTGCACCTTTGTAAAAAGAAATGCTGTTATATCTTCCTTATTTGTTGACAAAGATACTGGCACACTGTAATGTTTAACTATGTGTAAAAAACCTCAAAGCTGCAGCCCAAAAACAAAGTGACTAAGATGTATCTATGGTTTTTAGTTAGCCAGCCTAACTGGCCTTAAAAAATCTGGGAAACCTGAGTCTCTATGTGTCCAAATTCAGTGTTTATATAAGACCCCAGGTTGGATTAATACATGGTGTAAAGCACAAAGCAGCCCAATAACCAGGACAGACACACAGATGGTGGCTGGATCATGCAGAGGATTGACCTTGTTTCCTCTTCAGCTTTGGATTTGATTGTGTATAATCCTGGCCCACTGACAGACTGACTGATCATCTGTTGATAAAACAAATGTCAGCAGTTTCTTTTCTCTTTCTGAAAAAAAAATGAAATGAACAGCCCGCTCATGTTGAATGCGACCTTTAAGTGCCTCCTGGGGACAAAATCTGAGAAAACAGAGCCATTTGAGAAAGCAGTGGAAAGCTAAAGGCCTGATGCTGAACCAAGTTAGAAGTTCCCTATATGATTTGGGTTTCCATATATTCCCCTGAATTTTTCTTTAAAGTTAATTTTCCATTTTTAAATCATTCACCAAACACTGCAACCATATTGTAGCTTAAAAAGAAAGAAAAGACAGTAAAAGAAAAGATTAAAGAAAAGTAAAAAGAAACCAGTGATGAGGAGATTAAACCTGTAGTACTGGTTGTTGGGTTTTTTTGGCCACTAGGTGGCAGTGAACCAGGTGACCCCCAACAATTAGGTATGTTACCTTTTAAGCTTATATGGCATAATATTTGCTTATGTACACATTCAGCCAATGCAGCGCAAATCTTTGGTACATCCTCAGGAGTTATTTTTCTAGTGATTCTTCATCCACGATTCACCTTTTTGGCTCACTTTTGTGGCTACCAACTTCAGGCTCCATTGCTACAGTTTCTGAATTATAGGCTATGCATACTTACAATAATACTTTTTTTCCATGAAAAGAATAATGCACAGACAGTAAGGAAAAGATGGATGTAACCACTGTGACATCACCCACTGCTGTGTGAAGTCCCGTTATGAAGCCGTTTCTGCTGCTGCCATCTTGGTGTTCTGAAACCAGATGTAAGGAGTGAGGGGGCAGATCAGACTGAAAAAGCATGCTTATTGGCTAACAACCTGTCAGTCACAAGTGATAATATCCTGGATAATCCTCCTTTCTGACTGTAATGACTAGCATAATTTCCAAATTAAACTTCTTGGTCTAGGGATTCAGCCAGTAAACTCTTTAGGAAAGCGTTTACTAAGGTCATAGTGGGTCATGTTCCCTTAAGGGCCCTTCACATACAACGCAACTACAGCACTGCCCAACCCATTTTGTCCTATGGCTTGCAGAATATAGCAAAGCACAGTGCAAGAATGCTGTCCAGGAAGCATTTTTATGCTGCAGTCAAAGTTCACAAACTGTGACATAGTTTCCTGGAAACAGTAGAAACGAAAGCCTCCTGCCAAATGATGGGTATCAGGTGCATATAGTACACATAAAGATTGCAAGCAGGCAAGAATGCTAATGTTTGAATGTAAAATCACATGGCTCAGTAGCATAAAGAATAGTTTTAGTCAAGTATGGCGAGGGTTTTTTTTCGCCTGCTCACCCTTTCTACCAAGAATATTTTGTTTATTTCTAATCAAAAAGAAAGAAGAAAAAAATTCTTGAACAGAAACTTCAATTTGCTCCCAAGTCTAACAAAGACACTGAGGTAACATTCAGTGACTACCTCCGTGTGATTTGGAGGGAATGTCTGCATCGCTGATTCAATTTTCAATTTGGAACTATTTTTTAACCACTACTATATGTCTTTGACGTTATATGGTTTCTAGTCACCACATTTTTTTGCAAATTGCTTTCTGTGTGGGCACCCTTTCATACACTGTTTTATTTTTGCATCTGTAAGTATCGCTCCCTGGTGGCTATTAATTTGAGTGCAGGTTTAAGGTGCTTCTGTACCGGCTTCACTTTCCATCTGTTATACTGTCTATGATTTATAGTCACCTAAAGGAGCATGTAAAACTCACTTTCATCTAATGTTTATATGAACTACAAATATTTGATTGTTAATGCTTTGATACTACCCTGACAATCTTTGTTACGGTTTGTAGTTCTCACATGTTACTGAGTGATTATTTTGTGTGTTTAAGGAGTTGGACACACACAATATTTGTTTTATAGAAGTTAACGGAAGGATATCCTTGCAGTGAGTGCAGCACTACCCTGTTTATCTTGTAAGTGTTTCACTGATGGACAGTGAGCATGGGAGCGATAGACTGAGAGGGAATAGAGCAGCACCACCAGCAGGCTCCACCACCTGCCACCCTCTGGGTTGTAGGTGGGGTTAAGAGCCCCATGGGGCAGGATTTTGGAGGGAACTTACCCTCCTCTCACACGAGCATATGCACAGAGAGACAGACACACACAAACAGCAGACCAGTCCATAATCTAGATCCCAAATCAGCCTCACAATAAGATTTACAATAATCTGAACCCCTTCAGACAAAACACCACTGTGACTCGTAGTACTCAGGACAAAACACAAAGGGTGTGCTGTGTATGTTGTGCTTGTTTTGCAGGGAGCTGCACAAAATTCCTTGTTTTATCTTAATCAAAACACTGGATGATGTACCCTGCATATAAATGCAAATACCTGGGTGCATACTTGTGTGTTTTTGTTGTTGATAAGAATATTAATTGAGGATGTAGACACAGAGAAAGTGGCGTAAAGGTCAACACTCGAGCTAGCTTTGCGAGTGTTTTAATATTGTCATATTTTCATGATTTACCAAAACAAGCATTGCAGTGTGCAAATGCAACACTGTTCTACAAAGAACTCCTTGTTTTCTTGCATAATCCTGTCTGCTGGTGAGCTTATAGACGTGTTGATGTTATTGTGTAATATGCCCAGTGTTTTCCTGAGGGAGAGAGAGGGCAACACCATTGAGGGGCTTCAACCATAAACTGATCAGCTATTAAAATGTGCTTCACTGCATCCTTTTTATCCTCTTGTTAAAGGTCAAATCTAGCAGGCTCGGTTTTAAACCGAAGATATTCTGACAGATACCTACACCAAAAGAGAATCATGTTGGTGATAACATCACATGCGCGGAGTACTATAAAAACATTAAGCAAAACAAGTGTATCCTTTGATGGGCTCTCCCTCTGCTGCCTTTAGAGCTTCCCTGCCTTTGTATGATTTTGTCGGCTTTGTCTTGTGATCTAGGAGAAATAAGAGGGAAGTGTTTCCGAAGTGAATATAGGCCACAGACTCTGTGTTGTTAGGCTTATTATTTTTTCCTTCAAGCCTGAATTATAAATAATGCAAAGAGACCCCTCCTCTCATTCACATACAAAACTCTCAGTTAGAATGAAAAGGCACCCAGTTTCCTTCTTTTTTTCTATAGGGTATCCCCCTTTTCTCCCCACAAAACTCCCACCCTGCTCACTTTTTAATGTGGTCCTCCTTTCTACACCCAGCACCCTCCTCAAGCACTCTCGATTTCTTTTCTCCTCTGCCCCCTCCCCCTCCACCCCATTTATTTCTCTAGCCCCTATGGTCTCCCTTTCATTTTCACCCCCTCTTGTCCTTGTTTTAAGGAACCCTCAGTCTCTGTGCAGTCTGCAGTGGGGCAGATAAGGCAGACAGAGGGCAGACTCATAATCGTGTTTAGCCACAGCTGAGATCCCCTTGGCAAGGTTCAGCTCAAATGCTTGGTGGTGGCTGCAGGAGAGCTGTGACGTTGGTTTTGTTATGGTGTGTCCCCATGCGACTCCATACCAACACATACAGTATGTGTGACTCTGCTGTATGTCTGTGTGAGAGCAGGAAAATGTCATACTGACTGCTCTATGTATATTGACTTTACTTTCGCTCTTCTTCTCTCCTCTCTCTCCTGTCTTTTTTCTCCTATGAGATCATTTTCTACTTTGTCCTTGCTTCTCTTTATTTCTACCCTCCTTTCTTCCTGTATTCCTCTATTTCTTCTCCTTTCTCTTTAAGTCTCCTACCCTACCATGTCCTCTCTCCTCCTTTTTCCTCCTCTCCTCTCCTCTGTTCCCACTAAGCTGGAGGAGGAGGAGGATCCATCTGACAGGCCCAGCCCCCTGCGTTCTGACTCGTCCACACTGTGTGACAGGGGAAGGCTGGGCTGTCCCAAGCGTTATCTTAACACTCACACAGCTCCTGACACACAAACATATACAGCATACACAGTGACTGCCTGTGCCAGAGCTCGCCTGCGCTGTCAGCTCAAGCCCTCTTAAAGCTGTGTTCCTGCTGGAGATCAGTGAGAGCTAACGACACACAGCTGTCTCTGCTGAACACAGGAGAAGAAGGACGAGAGGGGAGGAAAAGAGGAGAAAGAGGACAAGGGAGGAGAAGGGAGGAGAGCAAAACCCACCAGCAGCCTCTTAACTTCTATCTCTGTGCAGTCAGTCTTCAGCCGGGAGTGTTTTCTGCCATAGTTCAAGACTTTTCTGTGAGGGGGGGACTGGAAAAGAAGAGGGGCTGGAGTTCACATGACATAATCGGAGTGAATGGGTTACCATGGTGACTCACCCAGGGAGCCTGACCCGTGCAGAGTGAATGGAGGGAGCGCCTTGGACACCAAGTGAACCAAAGTAACGGAGGGGAGTCACCAGAGAGAGAGAGAGAGAGAGAGAGAGAGAGAGAGAGAGAGAAAGAGGAGAGCAAAGGAGTGGTGGGATAACAGAGGGAGCACAGAGGTGCAGAGCAGAGGTTGAGAATGGAGGACGGGTTTTCCAGCTACAGCAGCTTATATGACACCTCATCACTGCTACAGTTCTGCAACGGTAAACTAAGAGTTCATATACCCCATCCCTCTCTGCTATTAACTGCATGCTGCTTTCTGGACTTGACATGTCACCAGCTGACTGTCTTAACTCAACACCCAGCAGAGGTGTTTTTCATTTTGGTGAAAAGGGAGTGCTGTCTTTCTGTAAGACTTTAACATGTTCCTCGTTTAAACCTGGCAGCTCTTCAAGTATAGATTAAGCAATAGACATACTGTAAAACAGATGAATGTTGAAGTTAAAGTGTATACTCCAGAGGACATTTACAGACAAACACACAGCAGATTTAACAGGATGTGTCTGGAATCAAGGCCAGAATAATGTCAACAGCCTCCATCAGGAGAGCTTATAAACAAAGAGGAAGGAAGGATAAGAAACAGTTCTTTGCTCACAGCACTGCCCTGGTTCTGCTTAATGTGATGAGTGGTTTGTTACAAATATATATTTCCTCCATTGACTGATTGCAATCAGTTTGCTGAATGAGATGAAACAGAAGTGACAGGAACAGGGCGCATTTGCTCATGTTTTGTTCGCTGCCGTAATGTGATTTATTTGCTGGCAGAGGGACAAACCGTACTTCAGGCTGATAATGTCATGGGTGGGAGAGGGTGACTCAGGGAAGAGCGAAGGCAGCATGACACATCACTATTAGGATTTATTTCCACGAAGCTCACATTCCTCTTGAAAAGTAAACTCTCATGTAAGATTTGTCTCTTTATATTGAAACATATGTTAAACTCAGCTCAGAAAGGTTTCATATTGACAGTATATTTAAATAATCAATTTTTCTCAGTGGAACATGACACAAAGCCTTTTCTTTCAAATACTGTACTGCTTTTGAAGTTTTACTGTATAGCTTAGTTTGTTAATAGCATCACTGCTGGCATGTACCTCCAAACTACAGAGACCCCCTCCCTTCTCTCTCCCACACACAAAGGGGATTATCCCCAACACAATAACCTGTGTCTACAATAGAAAGTAGCAGGGGCATTTTAAACCAAGTTGTTTGTGATAACCTGTCCTTTACTTAATGAGCCAATTAAATATAAATAAAATATTCATCACATGAAAGGGGGGAAGGGGTAACACCCCCCACCACCACCACCACCACCACCCACCCCCCCACCCCCCTTTAGCCCCTGTAGTCTGTCACCCTCTTTTTTTGTACATCTAAAGTGTTTCAATGTGTAGTTGGCTCTAGGAGTACCTCTGACGTTATGGTTAGTCATTATAAGCTATCATTGCTGACGGATAGAGTAACATAATTGCAATTGGTGGGTAATGAAAAAATCAATAATATTTACTGCACTGTGTAAGCACCAGTAGTCAATGAGATGAGGGGAATACCACCGCCCAACAGAGCAAATCATAGATGTGGAATTACACAGAGGTATCTCCTGCCAGGGACACTGGGCACTTTAGTATTTTCATGCATAACTGATAAGGTGAAACTAGTTAAAAGCTTTTCCTCCTTATGGATTTCCTTCATTAAATTTATAGCAGCCACAACCACTCAGATGCAGACAAAGAGAAGAGATGAGTCAGGTTACAGCTGACCTATTGATAACACATAACTGAAAGATTTCTATAAGACAAGAGTGGAAAAGAGAGATATTTTCATCATCAGCTCCATAAATTACTACTCTTTTTATTTTATTGAACCTTTATTTCAGCGGGAGGGCTCTTGAGATTAAAGTCTCCTCATCAAGGGAGACCTGAAAAAAGCACACCATTACAAGGTTAAAATAGGATAAAATCAGGCATAATAAAACCAGATGTTTTAATAAAACAAAACATGTGTTTGTATGTAATACAGAATCCACCTTAGACAGAGCAAGTTCACCCTACAGTTACAGATGGAAACAGAATAATGAAGCTTTACTGTAAAACCCGTGACTATTTAAAAAGGTACAGATGTTTCATTCTTCCTGGTGTGTAAGGTCATGGGCAATAAGGAATCAGGAAAGAGTAAAAAAGGCGAGGCATTAGATTAAATCCAGTTTGCATGTGAGGAAATGGAACACACAAGTAATGTGAGTTTATGTTTGATAGTCTTGTGTTGTATTCCTGAGTGATGATTAATGATAACAGCAGACGTTGGTTTGGTTGGGTTGACCTGAAAAACAGGTGTACAGGATGTACAGTAACAGAAGCCACTGATTTTCTCTGAGGATCTGCCTGACCTTTGGGTCGTAGCAGGTACAGCTTTTTGGATTTGTCAACCTCAAGGGTTGCAAGCCTTGGTGACGGGTTAAAAAGTGTGGAAATACAACTGCAAACTGTAATCTTTTCTATGACTTGGGTCTTCTTAACTTCCAATTATACCGTGCTAAATGCATTTTTCACTCTATCTCTCTTCATATTGTGTTTCTTGCCGCGTCAGAATGGTGATCAGATGGAGAGCCGGCAGTGAGGTTGTTTATAATCATCCACAAAGTTGTGTTTTCTTTCTAAAATGATGTCGCTGAAATGAGACATGATGCTCAGAGAATAGTGCCAGGGATTTTCCAACCTTTACCTTCCTGCTTTCTCTGTCTCTGTGCACACACACCTACGCGCACAAACTGAGGAAGCAGTATCTTGTTTGCTGTTTGAACAATCTGCTTAGCACATGAGCTTCGCTTAAAACAATCTGTGTTTGTGGCTGTCCAAGTTGGAGCTGTTGCGTATAGTGCACTCCAACATCTGCAGGACCACTGTGGCCTGTTTTGGGCCTGCAGGCCAAAGTGACATCATACTGCTCTGCTGCTGCCATCCAGCTGAACTCAGATCAGCAAAAGTCAATGATGTCATTCATTCCTCTCTTTCTCTCGATCTTCTCTGCCTGTGTGTTGTGGAGCATCCAACCAAACTAATGTTCAGAGACTAGGTCAGCTAAACTGCAGAAGCGCATGCAGGCTGCAGGCTTTGTCCTCAGGAGGTCGGGACTAGCTCAGGCTAAATGAAAATTAGCCCCATTACACCCTCTGACACGCACACACTGATTACAACTGATGAAGGAAGCAAATCCCTTTTTTTTTGTCAAAATCTAATTTTAAACATCTTGGTTCTGTAGAAGAGGACAGTTTGGATTGAATTAGTCTGTTTTTTGTGTCTGGTAATGAGATTGCTGATGTTTGTATAGAATTTGCCAGTGTTCTGATATCTCTTCAGCATGATTCTTGTTCATTTTAAGTGAGTGTTTGTGTAGCATCACTTCCAAGTACTAACCCAGTGGTTTCCTCTTTTGTTTTCCTGTATTTTACCACCAAAGCTATAAACTTTGAGTTCAATTTCGTAGTTACGGTCTAGATTTTTGCATAACCTTTTAATATTTGCAAGCTGATTTCATACCTGACAGAAATGAAAGAAACCTGTGACTTCTTGGAAGTGCAGCTTATGGACAGACTAGTCTTTGGACAGTATTTTGTAATCATTTGAAGTACATGGAAAACATGGAAAGCCGTCAAAGGAAAAACAACAGTTATTGCAGTGCTTTGTGCGTTAGCTCCTGATGTGTCATGAAGTAAATATCTTTATTAAGTAAATCCAGCTCACTTACAACAGCATAATGCTGATGATCTCACACTGAGGTTCATTTCAGAGCATTCAGCCTCTCCATTTTAACAATTACTAATCACCTCGTCGTTTATCTTTTGAGCTAATGATCTCTGATTAAACATCTCTTTATCTCTGTGCGCCACACTGGCACTGCCCAGACTGTACTGGCACCGGCCCCACAGCAACTTAACATGTCAGAATGACAGCAGAGGGAGGCAGGGCAAAGAAAGAAAGAAAGAAGATGGAGCCAAAAGCAAACAAACAAACAAAAAAATCCTGCAAACTGAGTCCATAAGGAAAAGAAGTAAGTTTGAATTAGGAGTGCAGATGGATGGAACAGACATGTAGGGTGAAGAGGGAAATTAATAAAGATGGAGAATGCTTTGATGTTTGTTGGCGTTATTCTGACACACAGTAGAGGTAACGTAGCTTCATCCAGCCTCCTCCTCTTCTTGGCTCAGCCTCTATGGGTATCTCCATCCAGACCCTGATTGGTGACGGCACGTGGAGAGGGATAAGGATTAAAGCCCTGCTCACGTTACCATCCACAGTAGCCAAGGAGGGGCGGCAGGGAGGAGGATGAGGGATTTACACTTGTGTTAGTGTGACTGGAGTCCATTTACTTTTGAAAACCCAGTTCAAGTAGTTTCTTCGTTGTATTTATTTATGAATTATGGCCCTATTACATGAGCTGTCTCTGTTTCTCCATCTTTCTCCATCCTCACATTATTTATTCCTTTATTTCCCTCCCCCTGATTCATTTAGATTTTCCATCAAAGTGTTGTAAAACCCACTGGTGAACTGACCTGCACTCTGATATTGTCTTTAATCTGATAAAACTGCACAAAAACATCAATGGCAAAACAGTGGGAGGGAAGTATTAGGAAATTATGTGTCTCTGTGCCATCAGTCATCTGTAACTGCTGTACATGTATCAGAGCTGCAGTCTAATAAATATCGACCAGAATGGGTTAACTCGTCCACTACCGCTGATTCATGTAAAGTTTGATATTGATTTCCTATGGCTCTGTCAGTGAGAGTACACACTATTCTCCATTTAGTCCATTTGGAGCTCACTGTGGCTTGAGCTCTTTCATTTCCAACACTCTGACTTTTCTGTCCTTCACTTTACTTTCCCTCTTTCCCTCATCCCTACTTCAGAAGTTCTCATGCTCTTTGTTTGATCTTGTACGAGTGCCCCAAGTGGAGCTCAAAGTGATTTTCTGGGTTTTTTTTTTTTTAAATCTGCAGACATTCAGATATTGAGCCGGGCAACTTAGGCTTCTATAGTCACGAGTCATGCTGCCTCCGCGCCCTCTCACTACTCCTTATCTACCTCATTTTTTTCTCACTTTTCTCCTGATAAGACTTGCCTTGCACTTTTTCATCCGTGGTGCAGAATAGCAAGCCGTTAACTGCTAACAGATACACAAAGTGGCACTTGACATTTGGTCATTAAATGTGTTTGTGTTACACCTACATTGAATCTGTGTGTAACAGGCTGCAGAAGCTGCTTTTGAAATCTGTGGCTACTCTTTTTTCACAGTGAGAAATTATCCCCCCTATGCAGTAAGAGCTGTTTATTTCATGGAAGGTTTGACACAGGTATCTGGTCTTCTTCATGAAATCTCTACCTTAACTACTTCTAAATATGGCATCTCATAGTGCAGATGCACGCTGTGCATGCAGAGGAGAATTTATCTGCATATTGCAGCATGCTGTATAAAATCTGCGTGGAAGAAGAAGATTAGGCCACAAGCCAGGATCCCACTGAGCTATTTTGGTAAAAATGTGTCCACCCCCATTTATATAGCGTGTTAGTGACATCTGTCGAGGATCTGCATGTGCATGCAGAGGTCAGTGAACAGACAAATCTAAGGCCAAATTTGACTTACAACTCAAAAGGAACAGTACAAAAATATGGTAAAGACTGGCAGAAATATATTTATGTATGTATTCTGTGCAAAAGTTGATTTGCCAATTGCTTTAATTTATCCACTGTAGGCTTTAAATGTTTCATCTGTTATATTATTAAAAGCAGTGATTTTTGCTTCAATTTTAACTTCAGTTCAGTTCATTTAAATTATATTAATATAGTGCTAATTTACAACAACAGTCACCTTAAGCTGCCTTATATTGTAACATAAGGTGCTTGAGTCATGATATTTGAAGGGACAAAAATGTTCTTATTTTTGGCTTAACCACAATTTTTAATCATGCAAGGAGAAAATGTAATATATGTGATGCCTTAATAAGAGGCAGCAGTGTTTCCTTCCTTCCTGTAAAAATGAAAGCTCATCAGAATCCAGGAATTAATAAAATATAGCATTATTCCTGCTTTCTGTTTTTTCTTATTCATGCATATCATCCTTTTTCAGTTGCTCAGATTTTGTTGTGTTTGGTATGGCTGTCTTGTGACCACCAGAGGAGTCAATGGAAACAGCCTCTTGATGAGCAACTAGGCAGTAGATGTCATTTTTGTCATGTATTTCTTCTCTCCTCTGCTCCTCTGTCTTCCACTCTTGTCTTTTCCTCCACTGACACAGATCCAAGCAGCCACATCTCATGACCTACTAAAACAATCAGGCATGTAAAGCAGGAGTGTGTGAGTTCTTGCGCTAAATATATATACACTGACTCTGTGTATGCATGTGCATGTATGTCTAACTAATGCTTCTGGCAGAGTATGCTCTCTGTTATGTATGTTCTTATGGTAGTACATGAGTGTGTATGTGTCCATTTTCAGGTTCACTATGCAAGTGTGCCTGCATACCATCACAATGTCAGGACAGGAGACATGCCGGCAAGCACGAGTCCTTGAACAGTATGTCAGGGATGCGTAAAAATAATACAAAAAATGCCAGAAACAACATAATGTGCTCCAGCAGAAAGTAGGATGCTTCCAGTCTGCACTGTAACACTAAATGTGCTCAACAGAGCATGGAATTTTACCTGTGGGGGAGGGCGACTGCTAATAAATCACACAAGTCAGCAGAATCCCAAAGAGATGCCATTATTTTTAGCATTTTTTTACTGTCTGCTTGGTGCTCAAAGTATTACCAAAGATATTCTATCCAACCAGAGAAATGTAATATAAGAAATAAAGGATCCAATTCTATATTCCTCAGTTCAGCACAGAGCCCAACAGATATTTAAATTAAGTTAGTATGCAAATTATTTCCATCACAGATAATCTGCACACTGTTATGTGTATGTGCATTCATGAGCACACATGCACGTCTGCATATGAATGCCTGTGCATAAATCTCACTGTTAATCTGGCAGCACATCACCAAACCCTTTAAGATTAAAGATAAATTCAATATCTGTGACAAGCTAAGTGTTGGTTGTATTTATGGTAATTATTTATGTAAACATATTGTTTTGTCACAGCCCAAAGATTTGGCAACACCTCTGTTTTAAACCTTGGCCTGTTGTGAGGTGAACAGATATAATTAACCTCTTGGTATCTGTGGTGCAGCTCCTAGAGGCTTCTCAGCACCATAATTGGTCTCTTACATCTGCTGTTAATGGAAGAACCAAGGGGAAAGCCCCAGATCTGTGCAGGAGGGTGTATCCCCGGTTGTATGCATTCAACCTGCTTGTAACAGATGGGCAGGGAAAAAGAGGAGAATCCCATTAGAAATTCCCTTCATCAAGATCACAGGTGCAGAGATGAGAGGAAAGAGGATGGACAATGTTATTTCGGTTGTTTCCTCTACTAATGACAGCCTGATTTTGTTGGTAGATTGCACTTGTTTTGCTTCAAAGTAGATAAAATGCTTCTGTTCTTGTTCTATTACAGCTACAAGTCAGTTTGATTTCAGAACTTTTACAGTAGTGTATGTCTCATTTTGCTCATGGAATCAAAGAGCAAAAATGTTCTCTAGACGCACTGTACAGTGAATCTGCTTCTGAGAAGAAGGAAGCTTTAAGTCTCTTTCTCAGAACCACAGTGTTAAAACTGTGCAAGATGTGCAGGTGTTTGAGATCATCACAGAGGCCACGGGACGGGCAAGATGTTCATTAGTCTGACCTTCTAAATTTGTTTGTCTGTGTATTTATTTTCTTCATTTTCTTCTTTCAGCTGCTCCTTTTAGGGGTTGCCACAGTGGATCATCTGCTGGATATTTTTTTCTACTTCTTAAAGACATGACTTTTAGATATTGTTAATCTGCTGTAAATAATTATTTTAGTTCTACCACTTCTTCTTTTGTCCTCCACTTGTCCAGTTTCCTGGTTTTTTTAAGGACACACTGCATACCATACTGAGATATGCCAAGTTTTTGGCTAATAGCTCTTTGGGAAACCTCTTATTCATGCAAAAATCACATTTTATGCTTGCCAAACTGTGTATCTTTGGCATTTTTGTAGACTGAACTAAAGAAATTGGAACAAATGAGGTGTTTTTGCTACAAAATGCCCAAAGATAGCTTAGAACTATTTTCTGTTATGTGTAGACACAACACTGGTCATCCCTTTTGTTGGGTACCTTTTTTCATACTTGAATGACTCATAAAATGAATGACTCAAAGAAACAAACAAACAAAAGGACTGAAAATTAGTAAAAAAGCAACCAGTGTCCAAAGAAAAACTTTGAAAGACCTTCAGAATAACCATTGCTCATGATCACTTTAAAAAATAACAAGAAAGTCTGTCTCCTTGGAGGCAACATATTTTAAAAAAGAAATGGCACTTAATTTAAACAAAAGGAGCCTAAAAGTGGGTTCCAAAAAGTAATCTTAAGCCTGACCTTATTAACCTTTAGCTTCATTGGAGTAGCTCCCTTTAGGGGTCGCCACAGCGGATCATTTGCCACCATTTCACCCTATCCCTTGCATCTTCTTCAGTCACATCCATCTTCATGTCCTCCTTCACTACATCCATGAACCTACTCTATGGTCTTCCTCTTTTCCTTGTGTCTGGCAGCTCCATCTGCAACATTTTTTGTCCAATATATCCACTATCCCTCTTCTGCATATATCCAAACTATCTCAACCTTGCCTCTCTGACTTTGTCTCCAAACTGCTGAACCTGAGCTGTCGCTCCTGTCCATCCTGGTCACTCTCAATAAAAAAATCTCAACATCTTCATCTCTGCCACCTTTAGTTCCTCCTCCACCTCCTCCGAACCACAGAACAAAACAGGTCTGATTACCATCTTGTAAACCTTCCCTTAACTCTTGCTGCTATTCTCTTGTTAGAAACCTCTCTCGTGGACTGATCGTTGCTTTGAACAGTTAACCCCAGGTACATAAAAATATACGCCATAGCCTCCACACACACATGTATTCTGTTTGGCTTCTACTGACTTTCACTCCTCTTCTCTCCAGTGAATACTTATCTCTGTAGGTGACATCATTCCAAATTGTGGATCTGGAGATTCCTACTGCAACAGGAATCTACACAAAAGCAATTTTTGAGAACTGTGGCAGGTGTTTATAAGTCAGTCTATGAATAGATTTTGAATATGGGGTCATTCCAAATGAGGTGTACTAAGAGCACCTGAAGTATGCCCCATCACACATTTTGTATGAGGTGTCTTTAGCAGGTGTATAAACATTTATTACAGAATATCAGCATGGTTGTGATTGTGGTTCATCTGTAATACTATTGTATTTTTCTTAAATCCATCTTAACTTTAGCATCCTCAGTTTATATTTCACTTTAAGTCTGGACAGTCACTATAGACAGACTGATGGAGAAAAGCTAATTGGTTCAGTCAGTGAGTTAAAGGATGTGGTCCTCCCAAAGTTCACATAGATATTTAAATCGACCATGGAAGCTGCAAGTACTGCTTATACTTCTGTTCTCTAATGTATTTCTAAGTATTGCAGTCATAGAAGACTAACACATAGCAAGAAGGGTTTATAACAGCCCACTGAATTGTTCGCTTGTCTAATCAGATGTTGGAAGAATTTCATTTGATAAGAGAGTAAAGAAGAACGTTAGAATGTGTCTTGTTTAGTCTGCTTAAATTGACACTTGTCTAAAGCAACTCTCCCCTGTGACAGCAGGGAGGAGAGAAAATCTAATAACGTGGCCTGTCAGGCTGGATATTCACTCAAACTAAATACAGCTGGATGTGACTCAGGCTTTCAGGTGTTGTCGAAACTTAAAAACTGTGAACAAAGAGCAGTAAACCATCTAACAAACAGAATTTAAACACTGCCTAAACCTAACCTAAAAGCCTAACCTAAAAAAGTCAACACAAAATACCATTTTGAAAAATTTTCCTCTGTTTTGTTGTGTAATAATCTTGTTTGCTGCCAGCAGTGCCACTGTATGTTCTCTCCCCTCCACAGATGGCAGATATATGATTGGCCCATGTTCAGTGTGGGGGACAGTCTCTGGCTTAGTGTGTCTGTATGTGTGTGAAACCATTTCTGCACCATGGAAATCAGGTTCCCCATAACAACACTGTTACTGGATGGGGCATCACCAGTATACACGCACAGTGGATGGAACAAGTATCCCGCCTCCTGTTCCTTCCTGGCTGTTTGTTACTGAGGGACAAAGCCCTGTTTTATGTAGAGAAAGGTTGAGACTGAGAAAGAGGCTTGTGTCGGAGCTTGGAGCTGCTGCCAAGCCTGACATTGTGCTTCTGTGGCCTGCTCCGTCCCTATAAGTCAGCACAATAAAAAGGATGTCTTTCTTCAGCTATTTATTACTGTTTTATTTTTATTCACATTTAGGCAGGGGTGTCCTATAAAGTTCAGCATGTTGTTGGCCTCATGCTTTCTGGTATGGACAAGTTCAGAAGCTAGGGCTTCCCATCTCTGATTGAATTTGATATATTTTTTATAATGAGAAGGAGAGTTGTACTTAATTAGAGGAGGACTTAAGTTCACTGAGGTTTATTCAGCGGGAAGCATGCTGGACACTGGCTAAACTCTTTCTGCCACTGTCCACCTATCTAAATAAAGCTCTAACAGGAAGAGATACTGAAGAACAACCTGATATATATAATATATATATATAATATAAGTACCGGAATAATTTTAAAAAACTTACTTTTTTCAGTTTTCTTCTTTGTGGATCCAGAGAACTCATATAAGCGGATATCTAGATAGGAACTGAGGTATTACATGAGAAATTCAGGAGTGGCAGAAGGGTATGTGAGGGTGATGCAGGATATGTATGAGGACAACGAGACAGTGGTGAGGTGTGTGGTAGGCGTGACAGATGGGTTCAAGGTGAGGGTGGGATTGCATCAGGGGTCAGCTCTGAGTCCCTACTTGTTTGCAGTGGTGATGGACAGGTTGGCAGATGAGGTCAGGCAGGAGTTTCCGTGGACTATGATGCTCACAGATGACACCGTGATCTGTAGTGACAGTAGGGAGCAGGTGGAAGAGAGCCTGGAGAGGTGGAAGTATGCACTGGAGAGAAGAGGAATGAAAGTCAGCAGGTGCAAAGACAAAAGACAGGTGTGAATAAGATGGATTCAGATGAAATGGTGAAGATGCAAGGAGTAGAGGTAGGGAAGGTGGATGAGTTTAAACACCCAGGGTCAACCATTCAAAGCAATGGACAGAGCACAAGAGAGGTGAAGAAGAGAGTCCAGGCAGGGTGGAGTGGGTGGAGACAGATGCTTGTTACGGGGAGATAACTACAGAGTGAAACAGAACTTTTACAGAATGGTAGTAAGACCTGCTATGATGTCAAATTTGGAGACAGCGGCACTGACCAAAAGACAGGAGATAGCGGCGGTAGATGCTGAGATTTTTACTGGGAGTGACCAGGGTGGACAGGATTAGAAATAACTACATTAGAGCCCAGGTTGAGCAGTTTAGAGATCATTAGAGGCATGGCTGAGATGGTTTGGACATGTGCAGAGAAGAGAGGGCAGATATATTGGACCAAGGATTTTGAAGCTGGAACTGCCAAGCAGGAGAAAAAGAGGTTGACCACTGAGAAGGTTCATAGATGTAGTGAAGGAAGACATGCAGAGGGTTGGTGTGACAGAAAAGGATGCAAGGGATGATCTGCTGTGTCGACCCCTAACCAGAGCAAGAAGAAGAAGGTGAAGAAGAAGGAGCTGACATTAACATCATTATAGAAAATATTTAGCTTCAAGTGTGAGCTTGAATATTTTGCACCAATATGGCCACGCTCAGTTTACCACTTTGGTCTCAACAACATGGCCGTTCATGGTCCCCAGAGGACGAATCCTGATAGCTGTCTTGGATCCAACTTGTCCTCCAGCATGTTAATTTTGTACCAGAGCCCCGATAAACCTCTGTGTACCCCGCCTCTCGCCACATGACAACTGGGATGGGCTCCAGCTTGCCCTCCCCTACGGCCCTGAATTGGATAGGCGGTAGAAAATGGATGAATGGATCCCTGCTACAGCTAATGCATTTTCACTAAT
>VUQH01040667.1:0-11566 GCA_015106775.1 Etroplus canarensis
TCTCTCCATCATATCAGCCAGCTCTCTCCCTTTATCAGTCATAGTCCCTACATTTAAAGTCCCTACTCTCACCTCCACCCTCCTACCTTTCCTTCTCTCTCTCTGCCTCCTGACACGCTTTCCCCCCCTCCCCCTCCTTGGTCTTCGGCCAACAGTAGCATAGTTTCCACCGGCACCCTGTTGGCTAACGGCACCAGAGGCGGTCGTTGTTAACCCGGGCCGCAACCGATCCGGTATGGAAGTCGTGTTATGAATCCGCATATTTGATTTGGCACAGTTTTTACGCCGGATGCCCTTCCTGATGCAACCCTCACCATTTACCTGGGCTTGGGACCGGCACTAGGACTACACTGGCTTGTGGGCCCCTGTGGCTGGTTTCTCCCGCCACTTTCAGCAATACCCAATAACTAACCTAGCTTTACATGATGTTGGAGGCGCTGCATTAATCAGCAACCCAGGGGACATGTGAAACAGGAAGCCCTGTGTCCTCTGTTCTACAATAACGACTGCTGTGTGATTGATTGCTGCCTCTTGACAACAAAACTGCGAGTTTAACGGACATTTAATTCAGCTGCTTTTATCCGGGTTGCAGAATTTGAAGCATGTCCTCCCATTCATTTCTTCGGCCGCTTTTGAACTCTCTCAAACAAGGAAGGCTAAATATTTACACGTCGGCCCTTGCTTGTTTAATGTTAAAGGCACACTCGCACTGCAGAGTAAATGAATGAAAAGCTGTAGACAAAACACCTCCAGCAACTGATGAGTACCAGGCCACTTCACAGTCCTAGTCCCACAGGTTCAACCTCCTTTTCAGGACATGGGAGACAGTGACCCAGGGGTTTGCTCGGGGGGCTCAGCAGAGAGGCACCGCCCTGCTGACACTGCTGTCTCTGTGAAAAGAGGCAATCTGTGCATTTAGAGTTGGCTTGGGGCCAGAGAGATTAAACTGAGGTGGGCTGGAACACCATGTGAGGGCATTACGGACAAAGACGGCGAGCCATCAGATGAGCTGCAGGCAACACCATTCATCACCACAAAAGAATGAGGTGTACGAAGGCATGAAGGACTCAAGTTTTTTTTTGGGTTTTCCTTCTTAATTGGCCGTTTCCTAAAACCCTCCCCAAAACATATGCTACGCAATCATAGCTTAGCATATATAGGTGGACAGAGAAAGCCTGTCAAGCAGAAAAATTCATATTTTACTAGGAGTCATACTCAGCATTCGAGGTTGAAGGATGCTGTTTTTGAAAACCTCAGAGAAAAAGTGTAAGAAAGTGATTAAAACTTTTTTTCTCTCTGGCTCTGTTAACATAATCTGCTCAGTTAAGTAGCTTACTGTCTACAAAGCAAGTGTTACTTTTAAGTCCTCGGGAACAGAGCTGGTATACGCTGAGTTTGGAAAAATGGCTAAACTGGTTTACCACAATGTCCAAATTCATCATGCAGTGCACACCGATCTAAAAGAATGGCTGTAAAACTGTCATATCTTTTTATGAGGGTTGCAAACTCCATTAAATGACTGGCTCCATTTGGCAATTATAAAGTCTATAAAATTCATATTTTTTTTATCCCATTCCAATGTTTCTCACAGAATTAGAGTGAGCAATTAAAAGGCTACATCCCCTGGATGAACTCCACTGACCTGAACTGCAGGAAGAGACAGCAGTCCTTGTTCTGCTCTGCATCCTCAGTGAGCTCAGTGCGGCGGCGAATGAACTAGTTCTCACCTGCTGCAGGTTCTGGTCAGAATGACCTTCCAGCTCGCAAAGGATTTCAATAGCAGAACAAAGACTACTGTAGTCCATGGGTCCATACAGAAAGTAGTTGAATGATTTAAAACCTCCACAACAGTGACCTGGTCATGCTCCCAGTAAAGTAACATGGCGTAAAATATACCTGTGTGACTTGAACAGGTAAAGTGTGTGTGTGTGAGAAACACTGCATTGATGTTAGCCAGAAGCCAACAGAAAAAAATACTGGAAATATTAGAAATGTCCCCAAACTGCAGCAGCATGTGAAACATTAGGGTGCCATAAGGTTGTAATTATTTTCTGGCCACAAGAAAATTTCATTTGAATGAATTAGGCAGGAAATGTAGTACAGGTGGCTGTGGCTCATGAGATAGAGTGGGTTGTCTTCTTATTAACTTGGCTGTTCTGGACTACAAACCGAAGTGTCCTTGGGCATGACATTGAGTGTGTGTGATAGTTTAACGTGCTTTAGGGCATAAATTAAAGCGACTGTGTGTGTGAAGTAAAAAGTTCTTTGGGTGCTTAGTTAGAGTAGAACAGTGCTATTTTATTACTAGTCCATTTACTACTTCATCCAGTTTTCTTTAGTACATTCATCATTACTCCATACTACAAGAGCAAGAGTGTAAAAAATTATCCTGGAGTTTACGCAGATGTTCTTGAACTGTCTATTTATTTTTTTAAAATTCAGTTTAAGGAAACTTACACAGATGTTCCAACCAGTGTCCCCCATATAGTGGTTCACACATTTGCCTTACAAGTGGAAGGACCCTGGTTTGTCTCCAGGTGGGGACACAAGCCCTCTCACCAATGCGTCAGAAAGGGAATCTGGTGTAAAACCTCTGCCAAATTACCAGTACGGATTAATCTGCTGTGACGACCCCTTGGGGAAAATACAAGGGAGCAGCCAAAGGTACACACAGATGTCCTGATCACTTTTCCCATTACCTAAAACTGTCCCCACAAATTTGATACCTTTACATTGCATTTATGAATGCATTACAGAAACTACAATACAGAAATTACAATAAGTCAGTTCAAACCCAATAACAATAATAAGGTTCAGGAGACAGACACCCTCTCTACTTTTAAGATTAGGCTTAAAATTTCTTTTTTGATAAAGCTTAGAGTTGGGACAGGATCATCCTTTAGTTATGCTGCACAGGCTCAGGATTTTTTAAAACCCATGACTGCATGTCATTACCTTTTGTCTTCACTCTCCCATTATCTCCCCATGCTCTCCTTTTCTCTACTCTTGCCCCTCACTCTCCAACCAGTTGAGGCAGATGGCTGCTCCATCCTGATCCTAGTTGGAGGTCTCTTCCTGTTAAAAAAAAGAAAAGAGTTTGTCCTCTCCACTGTCACCAAATGCTGTGCATAGTGGATTGTCTTATTTTTTGGGTTTTCTCTCTAATGTTGCAGGGTCCCAAGCAGTGTAGTGGTTTGCACATTTGCCATACAAGCGAAAGGTCCCTGGCTCAATCTCAGGTGGAGACACAAGCCCCTTGCACCCGGAGGGTTGTGTCAGGCATAAAGCCTCTGCCAAATTACCAATGCGGATTAATCTGCTGTGGCGACCCCTTGGGGAAAATACAAGGGAGAACCTGAAGGTGCATTTTACCCTACATAACAAAAATGCCTCGAGACACTGTTATAATGAATTGATGCTGTGTAATTAAACTTGAAGTGAACTAAATATGATTAGCATGGAATGTGTAAAACTTTAGCTACTACATCTGACAACTAAGGCAAAGTGAGGAAGACACGGTCATTATACTGATGTTATACTGAAGTGGTTAGTAGACCTACTAACATGAGCACAAGACTGTAGGCTTCTTTTTGTCCACTGAAGAAATTATAGGAACAATATCAATTTCATTGATTATTGGTAAATCACTTTTATTTGTAGGCACAGTTGCAAGGATGATCAGATATTCTGTTGTTGAAATAAGTTTGAAAAATCAACAATTTCCACATTTCACAAATGTAAACTGCAAAAGAAGGGCACTCCTATTTCTTATGAACACACAAAAACAGCTGCTGGATAAAAATGACAAATGGCCTTTGTGATACTTTGTTTGGCCTACTGTTTAAAATTTTTTTGGTAAATCTGCAACTGAACTAATAACTGAAAAGCAAGGAACTGCTACAGTAATAAAGGGGTGCAGGACTTCAACACGTGTGAAAATCTGTCTGCATTTGCAGCCTTTAAGCTGCTTCCTTCTGCAATAAAGCAACAAAACTGCCCCTGTGACAGTTTTTTTTTTTTTATCCTGATCACTCAGCAGCTTAAAGAGTTGCCAAAATGGGTGAGAATTTGAGAGTTTTGGTGATATTTCAGATGCACGCTGCAGGAAAAAAGGGAACCAAGACTTAGAGTACAAAGGCAGCTGAGCAGTGAAGTGAGTGATCTGGGAGAGCAGGATTGACTCCACACTCTTGTTCTTAATCCTTAATCAGTTTACATTTGGACATCCTGCTAATTCTCCATAAAAGAAGCATCTGTTTTACTCACCACTAAGTCGAAAAAGTGCCTGGATCAGTCAGAGAGCGAGAGGTCAACCCCTGAAAATGATCAGGGGGAAGGAAGCTATCTCTAAATGGGATCAAGGAAGAAATGTCAGCTGTTGGGGCTTCACTAAATCTGTCACAAGTGCTTTGGTCACAGCTTATCAATGCAAAGACCAGCACTAACACTTCAAAGAAACTTTTCTTTACATGCTGCTGTTAAAACAGTTACATACTGTGTGTGATGGCTTCCTTTATGCCTCAGTGCTTTGTGAAATGTTACACTGCAACCAAGAAAATGTGCACATGTGGGCAGCAATCTAATCTGTGGTGAATCAGCAGCAACTGAAAAAGTCCCAGCCTGCTTCTCCCCGATAGTGAAAAGAACAACAGCCATCAGCAGGAAGAGGAAACAATGTCCAATGTCACAACAGCAGGATAAGACATGCTCAATTCTCCAAATCCCAGTGTGAAACAAAAGATTCGATTTGTACAGTTACAGCAATTACCAGGGAGTTTTTAACTGTCTTCTTGATCCGAGATGTGCAGAATTTCTCGTGAATCTTAGACAAGCAAAGACAATCTGCTGCGTGAATGAAAGGCTCACAAGACATGGCAGAGCGCAGGCGCTTCTGGAACGAAACATTTTTCAGTCTGGTGCTGCATTTGTCTCATTTGGCAGAACCCGGTGATTAGATTCACAAGTCCAAAAATCTAATCAGACAAAAAAATCTGGCACACAAAACACTAAATGCATTGAACACTGAGAGTTGGAGGGGTGACAATAGCAACTAGTTTCAGGGCATTTGCAATACAGCCAAATTCATTGATTAATCAATCCACAGGGACAGAACATCTTTGTCTTTTATATTTAACTAAATATCTTCAGGTTTTGGAGTGGTGCTTAAACAAAAGTGATTTTGATCAGTTCATCAGTGAAACTGTAAGCAAGTTTGGATTATGCACATCTGACAATAACCTTTGAGCAGTACATTCAGTATGAAGAGCAGTCAGCCATAGTCTGGCGGAAGTAAATGTATTTATTTTATTTTGTCTGGATTTGTAAACAACATTCAGACAACAGTACTTAAAAGCTTGGTTTGGATATCTGCTGGCTACACGGGAACCCCCCCCCAGAAACTGGCAGCTTTGCCCAAAGGCAGCAGACTAAAGGACAATAGCACAAACCTATTTAACCTTTGTAAGTCAAACAGAAAAAGCTATTCTCTTGTTTCAGCTTCTCACATGTAAATATTTGCTATTCTTTGAGTTTTAAAATGCATTTTAATTATATTATTTATCATTACCTGACAGCGGATATTGAAAAGTTAGTAGTTTTTGGACTTAATTTTCAAGATGAAATAAAGGGGAAAACACCAGTTCAAGTTTTCCAACTCAGACATCTTTAGATGGTTTATTGTAACCCTGAGATAATCACTTTATTAGTGAATGTGATGTAAATAGTAGGAGCAGGAGACAATGTGTTTTTTGGCATTTTTCCTTTTTAAAAATGATTAAATTATTACATAAAAAAAATTTATATTGTGTTGGCTCTTGCCATCAGGATTTGGTGTACGTTAAATTAGATATTTATCATTGTGATATTTATTAGACTGTTCTGGTGCCATGCACAGTATAATATACCTTTGGCTGCTCCTTTGTATTCCTCCCCAAGGGGTCACCGCAGAAGATTGATCTGCATCAGTAAATTGGCTGAGGTTTTATGATGCCCTTTCTGACCACAACTCTCCATGGTGAGAGGGGCATGTGTGCCCACCTGGAATCAAACCAGGGACCTTTCACTTGTAAGGCAAATATGTAAATCACTACACTACAGGGACACTGCACAGCATAAGCCACATTTAGTGTCAGTGGACTTATTGATTCTTCATTTACGTATTTTACTCATCGTTTACGCATTTGCGTCATGTGCTAAAGGTCCCCAGTTTGCAACTGGGCGGCGACACAAGCCCATACTTAAGTGTCACAAGCTAGTGTACTCTTTGTGCCTGTCACAAGCCCAGAAAAATGGTAAAGGTTGTGTCGGAAAGGGTATCTGTTGTAAAATTTGCGACAAATCGCATTTTCTGATTCATCTGTTGTGGTGACTCCTTGGGGAAAAAGGAAGAAGCTGTAAACACTTTTACTTTTTACTTACTCTATGTGCAAATATTTTTGCATACTGAGTTTAAACACAAGCTTACATCAACACACATATTCCAAATATAGATAATGTAATGAATTATTTTTTCTCTACTGATTATTCCAAGTATTAATTCAATACCAGGGCACTCTTTTTCCCCATCCTTAAATGTTTATCATAATAATTTTTGTAGGATATGATGAGGCTGTGATGACACTGAAAACCAAGTCAACACACTGTCTCTAAAACTCAGGATTTTAACATAAGGAAGCTGTTTCAATTAATCGCATCCACATAATAATTTGTAATTGGCATTTCAGATCAGTGTATCCCAATTTTTCCAAACCTAAAAATACGCAATTTACACTGATAATTTCAAGAAAGAAACAACTTCTCACATATGAGGACTCTAACTTTTTATAAACAGTGGGAACTTCTTTATGTGTTAATTTATTAATGAATCAGCGATGTAAATTGGTTCATTTATTTTGTTTGGATGCCGCTGTACAGTTTTAATGTGTTACAAGTCAAGGTTTCCTTTAGAGTGAGCAGACGATATCAGAAACATGAAACTGAACAGACTAACCACTTTAAGAATTTGCAATAGAAGTCTATGAGATATAAAAAAAATCCTTAACACCAAAAAAAGTTGGTTGCTTTAAAAAGTCAAAGCATTAATACACTGGAGAGTAGTACCTGTGGGGGAAAACAAGCATTTTAGACCTTTTCAATTATTTTTTTATAAGATATGACTGGTGATTCCATACATGCAGTTTTTATGCCTCTAGCTGCTTTTGAATATACAGACTTAAATATTTCTCCTGTATTACTCATTATAAAGGAGAGTTGCATCCAAAATATAACCTTAGAATAAACAGCTGGTGTTTGAGTGTCTGTTTAACAACACACCAGCAGATGTGCCACCCTGCCGGTGCCTCACACTCCAGCAGAGTGAAGACAGAAACAGAATGAGGAAAACCTACTCCAGTCAGACTTGAGGATACCAGAGTAATGAGCCGTTGTTTTTAGACGATCTACTAACTTCGCAAAGGCGGACAGGTCACTGAGGTCACCTGTAGGTTAGGTGGTTTTGCACAGAAGCTTGTTCGCTGATTAAGATGAAAGATGCTGAGCACATAATACAGGAGAGGTGCAAACGAGCCAGGGGCCCCAGGGGGCCCATCTGTTGTGGGCAAACAAACGGGAATGAGAAAACAGCGCTTCTCTTCCCCCCTTCGAGGCTCAGCAGACAGCTCCATTAATCAGGAGCAGGATGAGCCTGCTGTGCACTCAATGACAAGTCAGCAGTGACACCAACTCCCCTCCTTCTCCTCCTGCTCCTCACGCTGTATCTCCATTAGAGATGGGAGATGTCAGCTGGCTGCCACTCCTGTTCCTCTGCTGTCGCTATCTGTGTTTTCACAACTGTCCTCCAAGAATAACAGAAAAAAGCAAACCCAGGATGAGCAGTCATAAAACCCAACAAAAATCAACAATTATTTAAGGAGCTGTTTTCACATCGAACAAATGACAAGAAATTTTTAGAAGGGTTAACCATGCTACAGCAATTATTCAGGCATCTCAGTATTGTATCGAAGCCACACAAGAGATCATTTGTCTGTGGTCTAAAGAGGTTTCTAACTGCAAATCTGCATCCAAAAACAGACTTCTCTATTTTTAAACATTTTTTAACATTTTCAATTCTTTAGGTCTCTTAAGTTAAAATAAAACAAAATTAGTGGAGGATCATCTGGCTGCTTTAAAAAAAAATCACCTCCTCATGAAATATTTCAAAACTGTGAAAAATGTAAGAGTAAGTGTATTTTTTCATTTGGCCAACCAATGGTCAACTGTTTGAGACCCAAAGATGACAATATATGCCAAGAACAGCAGCAGCTTGTCACGTTCATACTATGCTGGGACATAACTGAAAGTGACATTTTTGCTTGAAGAAGGACATAAAAGATCATAAAAAAAATGTTTTTTTTTTCTGTCAAAAGTACTGTTATGGTCTCATTCAGGACCCTTGAGGAAACATCACCAACCCAACCATTAACAAACTGATTGTACTCCTCCAGTGACTTGTAGGCCTGGAATTGCTCACTGGTATAAAAGCTGCGTGCCAACACAAGATAATGGTACATGTCTTAGACCCCCATTCGACTGGAGCTGTAATAGCGCCGATTATGGCCATCCTTGCTGATTTAGCGTTCCTGATCAAAACGGCACAAAACGGTGTGAAACGGCTGAAAATTGGGTTCGTGACGATCTGTTGCGGTTATATTTCCGTCAAAAGGCCGGCATTCATGTTGTGACCCCGGCGTGTTCCCGCAGCGTTAAGGATGCACTCATGATGTATTCTCTTTTGATGTTGATATCATTTGGCCTCATTGCCCCTGATCATGCCATTTTGACCGGCTATTATCAGCAATACTGCGACTATGCCCTGAATGCAACACTAATTGCGCTTGATAAACGGCAGTTCAACGTCAGTTCACTGCCAATAAAATGTCTTTCATCGTCATAGTATTGAATTGGTGGCAATGCTGAAACTTCATGGTTTAGTTTTTCCTTTGCTAACGAGTATGGATCCACACCTATTACGCCGATTTTCTCATCGGATCTCTTGCTGTCCTCCATACTTTGATTCCACATAGTCTCTCCTTTTGCCTTTTCATGATTTTGATCACAAGTCAAATCCGACATCAAAACAGTTTAAAATTAGATAAACAGCAGTGTGTATAAACAAATACAGCCTGCCAACAAAGATGGCGTCGCTAAGGAGGTCACGTGACAAAAAATGTGTCTGTGGGAACTATGTATAGCTTATGAATACATGTGTCTCAGCACAGAGAGTTAAAGTGACATGAGCACTACATATTAATCAACTACCCTAACATGAGAAATGAATCATTTTTACAATCAGAGCGTTTCTTTCTTGTGTACAATCACATGAAAAAAAAGGTGCTCAAGCCAAGTTAATCCTTACTGCTTGTAAGAGAGTAAGTAGCAGCCAGATGCTCCAAACCAAATGACCTTGATTAACTAAACAGCCAATGTGACCTCTTCAAGACCAGCAGTTTGCTGGTCTGGTGCATTCAGGTGTTTGCTAATTTAATGTCACAAGCTTCCCAGGAGTGCAAATTCATCTCAAGGTCAGGCTGTGTGCAATGCTCAGTGAAATAGCAAAAAAACTGAAGCGCTACATCTAAGACTTTGCCAGTCTCACTTAACATGCTGAAGTTCATGACAGTATAATTAAAAAAGACTTAACAAGCATGGTTTGTTTGGAAAAGTTGCCAGGAGAAAGCCTCTTCTCTCTAAAGAGAACATGGCAGCATGGTTTTGGTTTGTAAAGATGCATTTGAACAAATCAGAAGACTTCTGGAACAATCTCCTTTAGACAGACAAGACCAAAGTGGAGATGTTTGACCGTAATGCACAGTGTCATGTTTGGTGAAAACCAAACACAGCATATCAACACAAACAAATTGCCAAGCACGGTGGAGGAAGGGTGGCTTTATTTTTCCAGGCACAGGACCTGGGCACCTTGCAGTCATTGAGTCAATCAAGAACTCCGCCGTATACCAAACTATTTGACAGTCAAATGTGAGGCCATCTGTCTGACTTGATCCCAAGCACAGTAGCAACTCCATAACAGAATGGCTGAAAAAGAAAAAAAATCAAGGTGTTGCAAAGGCCCAGTCAAGATTCAGACCTCAACCTGATTAAAATGTTATAGCAAGAATGTACAAGAGCTGTGCATAAGCGAATGCCCGCAAACCTTAATGAACTAAAGCAACATTGTGAAGAAGAGTGTGCCAAAATTCCTCCACAACAATGTGAGAATCTGATAAAGTTATAAAAATAATGATTACTTCATGTTATTCCTGTGATAACATTCTTTTAAATATGGAAATATCTTCTAAAAACAAATAATGACTATAAAAACTGATGATAGAATCTAGCATAAAATGTATAAAAACCTGGTGTATGTCCAGGTCAGCAAAATGTCTACATGTTAGGAGGTCATGTACAAAAGGACTATAGCAGCGCATCAAAACAAGCCGCCTCCTCATTATTTTCTGTGAAACTACTGTGTTGGCACTGTAGGGTCAGGGACAGAGGGTAGGAAGAAAAATGGCCTCGCTCGGTTCTTGCCGCAATGTTGTCTGGAGACACACGAATCAAATACAATAAAATATACTACAAGTAAAATGCTTTTTTAATTTTTTCGCTTTGCTTTGCAGCAATTAAGGATTTCCTCTTTCCACTACAATCCTGTCACATTAAAAAAAAAAAAAACACTACGAAGCATTCTGTCATCCAAGAGGCCTTTGAATCATTATTCAAATTGGACTCATTCTTATTTCATCTTCTCACCCGCACCCATAATGCTCACACTTTTCTAATGCTGTGCTATTTTCAGCCTGAACACGGCCTTGGCCCTAGTTGGCAACTGCACCTCCTGCATCTCTAGAAGTAAGATAAGATGTCTCCCCTCAACCCAGCTCCAGAAAGAGAGAGGAATGGGAGGAGAGGGGTGACAGGGTGCAGGCAGAGATAGTGGAAAGATGGAGGTGCACTTTAATAGTATGATTCAGCAGTGGTATCAAATGCCACAGATGGCAGGCCGGCTCCTATTGACTTACATAGGAGGGGAGTAAAGAGGCAATCAAAACCACCCCAGGGACGGACAGTCAGCACATCAAAAGCGAGCTGGATCAGTGTGCCTGAGGCTCCCCATCAGATGCAAGTGGGAACTGAGGTGAATATACATGAAAAAACCCCCACAAAATCGGGTCAATTTAGACTGTGCTTCTAACACTTTTAAATATCACTGAAAAAACTAACGTCTATAATCGGCTTCTTATCTCCACCTTAAAGAACATTTCCCTGTAACTGAAAGATACATTCCTCGCACAGGAAAACCTTGAATTTAACCACTACCTTGGGTAAAGTCTGCACCACCTGCATGTGTTCATCCAGGCTGACAACTGGAGATCCTGAGTGACAACCCGAGGCTGTCTAAATAGGCTGTATGTAGTAAAGAACAGGTGTCAGAGGATATCCTGTCATGCCTAAACACAATGATGTGCCCCTGGTGATTCTGTATTGGAGGCTGGTGGCTTTCATCCTCACTGACAACAACGGGAGACGGCAG
>VUQH01040668.1:0-22728 GCA_015106775.1 Etroplus canarensis
TGCAGGGGGCAGATTCCATGTGGACCTGGTTATCAGATATGGGATAACCGCATGGTTTGGGAACCTTCTTGCATCATTGAAATCAAAGTTATCACTAGTAGCTTAGATTGCAAGGAAAATTATTGGTTGCAGGGATCTTTATTGTCTTCCAACAGTTTCTAACCAGTGTGTACTGAAACAGGGAGAGAGGATCTTTTGTGATCCAGCCCATATTCTGTACTCTTAGTACTAGTTGCTACTATCAGGGGTGGAAGGTACAGAGTTCAGCAGTGCAAACTGAACTGGTTTCAGAACTCTTTTGCCTTTGAGTAGAATTTTATATAATAGCCTAAAATAAGATGAGGCTACATGGGTTGCACCGCAGGACAGTTTAAATACACTCTGAGTGATGTCATGTGTTGTGTTTTGTTTTTAAATTCTTATGTTCTGGTGTTGTGTGCCCATATGTGCTGATGGTTCCAGCTTTGATTAGTCCAAGTCACATTTCCCCATGGGGACAATAAATTATCTATTGATTGATCGATAAATTGACCATCTCCCGGCAGCCTCCCATTTTACTGTTCCTCAAGGGAATATCCCAGAATTTCCATGACCCTCAAATTTTACTTTGAATAATTGGATTACACAAATTATTAGGCATTGTGCATTTATCTATTGGTGCCAGATTGTCAATAAAATACAGTTTTGACCTATTATTCGGTGAAACCTGCCAACACACAACCCAATTCAAGGGGAGTGGGCAGCTGATTTCTGCATGCACAGTTAATGAGCTGCTGTCTCATCTGTTGTCTGACCATTTCAGCTCACCATACTGACAAAATTTAGACTTTAAAAACACAAGATTAAATAACGATGAGTTGAGCCATGTGTGCGACTTTTGAGGGGTGTAACTGAAAGGTTTTCATTTTGTTGCAGTTGGAAAGAAGCTTCTGGAATCAAAACTCATAGCTGAAACATTGTAAAATCACAAAACCGTTAAAAAACAAAACATTGCTGTAACTGTTTTAGACAGTGAGTTACAGCCATTTTCATTAATGTTATCCAAGCTGGAAAATTTGATGAAATTGGTCGTAACTTGTCTTGGGACGAGGCGCTTTGAGATGAGTGAGCAGGGACCATCTCCAAAGTGCAACACTGGAAAAACTGAGATACTAAAGGAAACGTAAAATTAAGGCATTGTCACTAAAATCATTTCACGCATCACTGATCTCCTACTGGTTATTTTAGAAAGTTAAAAATAAAAATGTCTAAGTCTTAACAGATATGTGCATTTTTCTAACCTTAATTTTTTAAAGAAGAAAAGAGAGCTTGTCTGTGTTTTTATTCTTTGTCAAAGCAATAGTAAACTTAAAATGCCTTCTTTTCTCTCCTTAATCAGTGAAGGAAAAATGAGAACCCACTACCCTCTCTTTCACAGGCAAATACTTTATGAACAAGTTTCAGCATGACGAGGTGCACAGTTATTTCACCAACCTCACCCCCATCTTTGTGTATTTTGTGGAGTTGTCTTGATTGATTGCAACATATTTTACTGTCAGAGTATATAATGAGGGTGGATGTGTTTTCTGAACAATTAGGACCATCTGGATTAGAAGTGTGGTCTTGCTGAAGTTATGTTAAAGGTTTTGCTTCTTTGTATTGTGGCTATTTTAAGACTAGTAGCACACCACATTACAAGTAATATTAGATTATTTTGTTTGTCTCAGGCTCAGGGGCAAATGGAGGAGTGGTGACGAAGTTGAATTTTACTTTCCTTTCTTGTTTCTACTCTCTCATGAGTTGTTACAGTATATCAGCAGTGTGTTAAGCAGCCAGGAGCAGAGGGTACCTCTAGAGAAAGTTATCTAACTGTTAGGTCGTAGCAGCAGTGAGTGGCTAGCCGCTCTGGAGTCTAAAGTTTACAGACTCTGTAATAATCTTGGGTCTAATTATGGAATATGTTTCTATAAATTCACCAGTGTCCCTAGATTGTGTGATTGCACTCCAATCATGACGTTCCAGCTGCCCGACTACAGCCACAATGACAAGCTGCTGTGGGAGGCGTGAGGCGTGTAGTGGTGACCAAGCAGGAGGTTTCTGGGAAGGCTTGTGAGCCTCGCCCGGGGGAGCTGTATTCAGCGGTGATCTGCTGAACTCCAGGCAGCACACTGATGTGGCTGGGCTCCGGTTTCAGTGGTTTTACATTGTTTGGGCTTTTCAAAAACAAACTGTTACTGGAAAGGGACCGTGAGAAACGTAGCGCGCGGGACCTCACTTTTCCGCAGGATAATGTCAGAAAAAGGGTCTCTTTTTGCGTTTGTTTTTAATGAGAAAAAGAAGTCATGATGGGATTTTTTTTTTTTTTTTTGTGGTGCATGAGGTGAGAGAGAAGCGTAAAAGAGAGACGGCATTGAAAACAGAGCTTTTTGAAAAAAGCCGTTACAAAGCGAGCCTTGTGCTGTGATTTGGTCTGTCCTCACCAAGCTGAGCAGAGGAATGGAAAAGATTATCCGCAGGAATGTCTGGGGTGCCCTCAAACAGAGCGGGCCGCGTGACTGGCCAATGGGAGCGAGGCCTGCAGAGCGGCGGGCTAATTTTTTCCTGATGAACTCAGCTGCCTGCTCGACAATGCAGTCTGATTACCAGGGCTGAACTCGCATATGGTCTGTGTTTGGAGGGTCCAAATGACAGGACCAATTCTGCCTGGAGAGAAAAGGGGGTGGGGATGTTGGATGTAGATGATTACGACTGGCTCCCCCTCTTTTTATTTCATTAGTTTTGGATGTGATTGACTGCTGCACCAGAAACTCAATCTAAGGGTCCCACACTACCTGCGGAGATTAGCCCACCAGGTGTACTGTTATCTCGTGATTCCTAACTCCTTATTGATTGTGTTTTAATAAAAAGCAATTACAGCCAAAGCCAAGCCACATTAGTGTTCAATGCAGTCCCATTTCATTACAGTGCTTCAGAATTATCTCAGTGCCTCACAAATCCTGCCAATTCATTTGGAACTCGTTTACTATTCTGAGTACTTGGAAAGAGGCTCCATTACCTCTCCACTTAGAGCCAGGCCAGCGTAAACTACAGGGCTAGTGACACAGCTCCAGCTCTGTGCAAGAAATGTGTGTGCACATGCTCATTGTTTTTCTGCATGTTGCTTTTTTAGAATTAGTTTGGCAAAAATAAGCCATGTGGTAGGCCTCTGGAGAGAGGCAGCATGTGTTTGTAGACCTTGTGGTCACACAGCAGGGTTTTAGAGAGTAGCGGTTGGGGTGGGTGTTTGGGGTGAAGGGGTGGGGAGGTGGGGTTAACGTCTAGTTAAACTGGCTCCCGGCTCCTCATATTTCCCATCGTGGGGTCCTGAAGAGGTGAGGAGGGTCACAGAGAGGGAGCTCGTTAGCCGCAGCATGCTTCGTACTCCCTGCGCTCTAATTGGCTGGCTGGAGTCAGTGCTCTCTCTGGCTGCTTCCTGCTAGGTCAGGAGCCGAAGGGGCTGGAGGCAACCAAGCTGCTGTTTATGGGTCCTGAACCCCATTTGTTGGGACAGAAAAGTTATTTTTATGTTTTTAGTACAAACTCCAACTATCACATCTCATCTCAAGCAAATCCCTGATATTTTCTGCACGTTTAGTTGTTTGTGGTTTACCTCTGGCCAGAGTGCTGGTCCCAGCTGGGATAAGAACTACCAAACTTGGCAGTTAATTAGATGTTTGACTTTTTAATTTGTGTTTGTAAGTGTGTGTATATTAGCATACAGGAAAAAAAACTTGCGTTCGTTTGGAGTTGTGTTGATGACATGTAAATTTAGCGCTAAAAGTTTAACCTCTTCAGTACAGGTTTAAGAGGAGGCAAGTGCTTACAGGGTTAAGAAATTCCCCACCTAGCTCAAAAAGAACAGCTTCTGCTGTGCATTAATTGCTATGGTCGACAACTGTCTTATTACACTTAGTCAGCTGATCCATTATTAATGCGTGAACAAGGAATTTCCATCACACCTTATTCAAATGTAAGGATTTGTCTGAAAATGCTGTATCCACACGTTTTCCCTTTACGCTCTTTTTGCATTGCTCTCTAATAATCTCTCAGCTCATCCTTTTATCTAATGGTGATTCACTAAATACCCATAATAACTGTCCATCTGGTCCAGTGGAATTCCCTAAAATGACATGGCCCCTGGTGGCCAGCTGCCACTGCAGCAGTCACTAGGATGCCTCTTGCAGAGGTGGAGGTCTCTGTGCTGGTACAGAGTGACAGCAGCCATCCACGGTGGGTCACTAGAAATCAGAGTGACTAAGCCTTTGATAACTCTCTGAGCCCTTAATCCCAGAGCAGCACCATCAGAGTGAAATGCTATCTCATTGTTACAGCTTAAACCCGTTGGAGAGTGAGGAGGCTGGCAACCATGGACATTAGGGATGGGCAGGAGTTGGCATATCCCTGCCATGGAAGCGTTATTGTCATCTTCATGGTGTAAATGAGGGTGCTAGAGGTGAACTTGAATGTTCAACTGAGCTCTCATTCTCAGAGGCTGTTATTATGAGTTTAAATTTAAGTCATGGTTGTGCATTGGAAACAGCATTTAAATGTAAATTATCAGGAGTACAGCATAATTTAATGCCTAATTAATTTTGCAGTGGAATACAAATTCATCCATTGTTCTTCCCCCCTTTAAAAGCAGTGAGGACTCAAGCAGAAAGCAATTGGTTTGGGTTTAATTTCATTTTCTGCTGCATGCTTAGTTATATTTAGTCTATATTTAATATATTCTCTGAGACATTTTACACAGATAAGGTGAAATTTCACTCTGCCAGCTCTCCTTGGAGTTTATCCTGACCCCTTGAGTGAGATTAACAGTACAGTGTGTGAGGCTTTGCATCTGCAAGAAAAAATGGAAAACGAAACCCTGCATTTTTTATTAACTTCAATTAAACATGAATAAGCAAGTTCTCATTCTTGAGGCCCCACGTTGCCTAACACAGAACAGTATGTTAATGACGGAGAAGCACGTCAGTTTTTGCTGGAATATACGGGCAAATTAACCAGTGGCATGAATATAAATGAATGCGTGCATCTTGACCCAGATATCTCAATCCTGATTGTATCTCTGCTATGGCTAGCTAATAGAAACATCCGAATCAGCCTGCAGTGTCAGTGTAGCTTTTCTGGCTCCTTGTCCTTGATCCTGGGTGCCCTGTTTATATCAGTGAGGCTGACTAAGTGTTGAGGGGTGCTGGCCTCATCAGAGCACCAAGATATGAGAAAATTACGTGCCTCAGATTTACACAAGAACAGTTAGCCATCACACGCTGTACTACTCTCTGCAAACAGTCGGTGGGATGGGATGTGTTCTTTATGTGCAGAAAAATGTATTGCAGGCTTGGATAAATCACACAAAACTAAAAAATATTTACTTTCAGTGGAAAAAAAGGGGTATATGATAGATAACTATGATAAACAACAAGAGTGCAAACTAAGCCATGATGTTGAGAAATGCCATCTGTTATGGCGCCTGTTTGTTTTTTTCCTTTGTTTTCTAAGATGATGAAGAATCCAGAAAGCTACCATTTAGCATCTGGATCAGCTAAGATATTTGGACAAGGCCAGACTGAAGGAAGAGGTCAAAAGTCTTATTTTCTCTCTGGGCCATGATTTGCCTGTTGTTATGCTTTGCTTGCAACATCCAATACTGCTTTGGTAATGATGAAAAATAACGAAAATACAGGAATGTCTTCTGGGCATTACTAACTTGCAATATCTCTTTGCAGTTTGAAATATGGGGTCATACAGTTTGACTATGTGGCATTAGACTTTCTAATTTGTTTGTTCTGATGTCTTCAACAACAAAAAATTAGACCCATCATAATGTTAGAGCAGTCTCCGCACTATTTCACTTCTTGTTTGTTCACTGGCCTGTTTAACGAGATGGTGTGAGAGCTCAGGTGTCCTTTTAGAGTGCACGGGGAGCTCGATGCTATCAGGGGCTGCTCTGGCTGTTCCTCAGCTCACTATGGTCAGTTGCTCCTGTCCTTGTCGATGGGAATTTGAAGGGCAGTGGCAGCGACAGATCATCCGACTCTGTGCGTCCCCAACCCCCCGGAGGAAGACAAGCGGGGTAGAGAGAGAGAAACAGACAGTCAGGAGTCTAGGGTGAGAGAAAAGATAGAGGTAAGGAGCTAGCAGACGAGAGAGAGGACAGGGGGAGACGACTCTTGGTATTTTGATGCTGAAGCGATTCGACATGCTTGGCATTATAGCTGGCTTGGTGGTGGGGGGAAAGGAGAGGCAGTGCAAACGAGCACTTGTGTCCGAATGTCACCGAAGCCGATCTCATGAAGTGGAAGGTCAAAAATGTAGCAATTGCCACCCCACCTCATGCAAGCTCCACCCTTGGACTCCCGCAAAGGGCAAAACAAGAATTGATGGGTGTAGGTTAGAGAATGAAGGGCCAAAGAGGTCTGCGAAAGATGTGTGTGTGTGTGTGTGTGTGTGTGTGTGTGTGTGTGTGTGTGTACGTATGTATGAGGATGGTGGATGGAGGCAGAGTGGAAGAACTCTTGACATCTCAATGTCACATGTCCCTGCTGCACAGCAACAGGCCCATCCGAGTGTGCTAATGCAGGCCAGCACATGCTGGGATGTGAAAGGTGGAGGGAGAAGTGTTTGCAACTCCTCAGTGCTTTCTCCTCAGAGAGCCACTTCCTGAGGTGCGTGGAGAAAGCAATTGGGGGGGAGTGATGGTAATGCAGAGCCTAATGGAAATATCTTGTCAGGACATGGTATTGGTCTGAGAAGCAGGTGGCCCTCTAGGAGCTGGCTGTGGCCTCTTTAGCAACACTAAAACTTTAGCCCCTGTTTTACCAAACAAACAGAACAACTGAGATGAATGAAATCTCACAGTCTAAAACATGAAGACCATAAGTCAGTGGTTTCATTCGGAGTAAAATCAATGCATTTTTTGAAGGGTGATTAAAGCTGGGTTATTACAACATGTGTCCTATTGTCATTGTTTCCTTCAGTTATTATAACATTGTTCTCATCTGAGACATCACTTCTAGAAGAGCAGGAATACCACCATACAGACTGTAAACCATCTAGCAGTTTGGTCAGATTACTTATTGTTGTTGATGGCTCAACAAGTGACTTGGTGCACTTTGCACCTAAAATGTAATAAACTGAAATTGTTCTTTAACACAGCCCAGTCTTTGGGCTCTAGGCGCAGGGAGACCTGGGACATTGGTGGGGGAGCTGTTGCAGAAAGTTGACCTTTGGTGTCTGCCCATGCAGACGGCTCAGTCAATGTGACAGTATGATGGAGTAGGGACAGTGCGAAAGAGCGCACCAAATGCCACAGGGGCATCGTGTCCAGAAGTCCATTACAGTCACTGACATTGAGCTAATTGACTAGTGTAGTTGTGCAGCAGTGGCGTGACTTTGACGTGAGGATGGGCAAAGAGAGAGTCATAGCCAGAGCTGGTGGCAGAGACGGTGAAAGATTGCATAGCGGGGGCAAAGTCAAAGTTGAAACTCGACGGCTCAGCATTAACATAGCATTGGATGTTATTTATCAGATGGTTTTGGCTGTGTGGTTCAGTTATCCAGACCTTTATGAATCACTGCGATAAGATTTCCTACTTCACAAACTTTTGGGGGTGATGAAAGGGGCAGGCGAAAGTGGCATGATGAGAAACAATAAAAAAACAAAATCAAGTCCTTAAAAAAAAGAACAGATCCTAAACAAAGGCTTAGTGCTTTCAGGTGCAGATTTATGTTTGATTTAGAGTCGTGGAAAACTGAGAGAGAGTTTTTATTGAGCCAAAATTGGAAATTGTAACTGGTCCCATCTACTCTGGTGGGGTCCAACAAGACAAGGGAGGTCTCCATTTTTTGACAATACGTGCTGTGGGTGTGCCTTCATGTTACACCCTCTCACTTGCCTTCCCCATTCCCCGTTAAGGCTGCAGTAGGAAAGAATTTATCATTTAGACGAGTTTTTCACTAAATATTGTAAAATCATGTAGAGGACCTGGAGTCTTTAGTTCCTATCTGTTGATGCTGGTCAAGTTAAGATCTCCTCAGCATCAGGATAAGAGCCTAATGCCAGCAAAAAAAAAAAGTGGTGTGCAGGCTTAATGCCTTTGCTTTTTGCAGGATCAATCTGTGTATAGCTATGGCTGTCTTTGTGTGTGTTTGTGTCTTTGGACTCTAATGTTCATGCACGCCTGTGTCAGTGTGCCACTATACTGTATGTACTGTATTCTGTGTTCTCTTCATCCCTTTGCCAGCTGTGGCAGATTGCATTTTAGATTTAGCATGTACCACTCAGGCGAGTGATTAGAAAAAGCTGAGCCCTCGCATTATTTAACCCCACCCTTCCACTCCTAATACCCCATCACATCCAAAATGACTTGTTTGGCTGCCACGCCGTGATTTGGTTTTCACCCTTCTATGTAAAGTGTTCATCGGGATGTGACTTTATAGGACATCTATGTCAAAGGCAGAATGAGCAGCAGCAGCTGCCTGTAACCCAAGCTGATAATGAGCATGTATTTGTGTTTATTTAACACCCTCCCTGCCATCTGTTCTATGTATTGTGATACACAGACAGGGCATGTGTGTGTGAGCCTGATGATTACACAACAGCCGGGCTAGTTTTGTGGTGGCAGCGTCTCATCCGACACCAGCGCGCCGCCAATTCCATTATTCAGACTTTGTTCAGTGGCATGACGCGCGAATCAAAACAAGACAAGCACACAGACTATTGAGTGTCAAAAACACATGTATCAACAGACAGAGACACAGAAATGCTCCAGAGAGTGTCAAATTTTTTACGTTGCTGTGTGCACAGATGCACTCACCGCACCTAGAGATGTGTTTAATGTGAACTGAAGTATATGTAGAGGACGGTGTCTATAGACATCATTATGTTTGATTTACCAAGAGCCTGCTGTGTTTCTTCCCTCCATTCGCCTGCTAGAGGTCACAGTGTTTAAAAGGAGCATTTAGAGATTATTATTAGAGTCTATTATCAGAGGTTTTGTTTTGGCATTGTTGTACTCAAGTGTTTTGTGTTTTTTGCTTCTGAATACTGTCCACTTAATGCTTATTTGTGAACGCAACACAATTAGTATGTGGGAGTACAAAAATTAATGCCTGACCACAGTAGTCCTGTAGGTTACATAATGAACAACCCTACTTTCTGAGCAGCATGCTAAAAACTATGTTTATAACACAGCTTTACAGCACTTTGTTATCTGTCTGCATGAGTTATGACTTATTGATGCTATCTGAAGAATAGATGAGAGGTAGCCTTTGGCCTGCTTTATAGGTTGGAAAAATGTTTGATTGATCATTTATCTCTCAGAATATGACCATCTATGTTTCTGTGTCAGCAGTATTTTAAACAGAGATCTAGATCTTCACAAAATCTTACACAACCTGTGGATGTGCAGTCCTTTTTAATTATGGTCTTGCACTTTTATAAAAGCAGATTCCACATAATGCGCAGTACTATCAAAGAAAGTGCAGGGTTCTAAGAAATAAGGGTTAATATCCATCTTTAGTATGTGTTTTATTTTGATGAAAACATGAGCAATAGCAGCTTCTGGTAATAAAGTTGAACAAGTACTGTAGTATAAGTAAACATAAGGGAAATCAAAACTGATGTCATCATTGCAGGGGCTGCAGAGATCTACAGATCCATTTAGTGCTTGTATTTCCTTTGAAGGATTTAGTAATGTGCTTACATCATGGTGAACCCACTAGATTATGATTACTTCAAAAAAGGAAAATTCTAGCAGCATAGGCTGCTGGAATAAAGGCTGTCTGTTTAGAATTTTTAGCCTGAAGCTCAAATCAAGATAACTGACCCTGTTGTACGACATTATTAAGAAGGCAGTAATGGTTATATTAAAGTTTTCCACACCAACTGTGCCTATTTTTTGATTTGTTGGAGAAAAATGATGTTTGTAGCTCATTCCGCCAAAGCTCATGCCATGGCAGTCCATCCATCAAAGAAACTGCTACTCTTCCAAGAGTGTTACTCAGATTTTAGTGATACTTGCACACAATGATTGCCAAATGGATCTTCACCCAAACTGTGCTCAAGGTCAAGGTCACATTTGTTGTTTTGCCGGCACTTATTGCATTTTCACAAGAATCCTTACTCCTAAGAGTATTGGTGTGGATTGTAATATTACTAAAATAAGTCTTTACATGTGCCCTTCTATCTATTCATAAATGCTGTCATTTATTTTATTTATGGCATAACAATGTCTGAAGCTATGTTGAGGACAGTCAAAAACTAGGCCTGTTCTCCTGGATATGACTGTTTGCAAGCCTCCTTGACTTCTCGATAGCTTTTATTAATTTGCAATACAGCCAACCAGTGACAAGAAAAGTTATCACTTTCTTTCTGTACTTCAACCATTACAATAACCTGTGAATTGAGGGGGGTGGGGGGGGGTTACGAGCCAGATGAGCTTCAGCATAATTGATGTTCTGGTTAAGTTCAATAGGTCCCTTTTCCCCCTAAGCAACCAGTGGGTCCCCCACAGGTGTAATCATATCTTCCTTGAAGTTTCCAGCTCTTGACTGTTGTGGTGATGTCAGTTCACATTTATGTGACTGGAGTGCTTCATTGTCATTCATCCAACTTGGGCCAGAGGGGGGGCTATCTCAGCTGTTATAGGGCAGACAGCAAGGTAAACACTGGACAAGTTGCTAGTCCATTACAGAGCTACTTTATTGTCATGTTATTTATATTATATTCTAGTTATGCTAGTGTTTACTGAAGTCATTATTGGAAAATAACCCACACAATTATAAACTAGCCTGTGTCAAAGAAAAAGCTAAAAAAAAAACCACTTTCTCTTGTACAGTAGATGGTATTCGGCTGATAAACCAGCTACTCCATGGCTTTCTAGATGAGTGCTCTAGACCTGCCTCATTGAGATCCCCTTGTCCCCAAGAGAAACTACTCAGTGGCGTTGTGATCATTAGATCTGAAACACACTCCCCTCAGCCATCAAACATCCAAAAACAGAATCTGACAGACACACACAGCAGCAGTAACATATCGGGACAAGTACAGCCACATAATATCTACCCAACTGTCAGTCTTTAAAGTTGTTTTGCGAGGAATTTTCACTGATCAGAGTGACATTAAAGCAGAACCAGAAACATCTCAGTGTGCAAAGAAATATACAGAATGTCCATAAATTGCAGGTCTGAGTATTAATAAAAGAAGCAGGGGTGTGTTTACAGACTGTATCATATAAACGTTGAAAGATGTCAGATGCCAGATGTTGAAAGGTGCAGTGAGGCAGGCCATCATTTGGATTATTGGCAAAAAGGTTTAACTGAATAAATGGGTAAAACTCATTTCCCACATAGACAAGACATAGGTTGTTGGACTAAACTCACAGTGAAGCAGCATATCTCTTTCTAATTCAGGGTATTTGACTATTAATTATTAAATTTCAATGAATGTGGAGTTGTAGCAGTGTGTAGTTAACATGTTTCTATTCAGCTGAGGTGCCATAAATGTAGATATGAATAAATCCTTAAGAATATTTCCTCTGCCGTTTCATATTATACATCAAACTGCACTCACAGTTTGAATGATGCAAGAAATCGTCTTCCTTTCACCCTTGTCAGAGGAGGGGGAATGTGTTGTAGACTTCTGCCTTGTTTCAATGATTAATGTGTATGCTAAATTGTTTGCTGCAAAAGTGTGTGTGTGTGTGTGTGTGTGTGTCTTAGGAAGAGTGTTTTTGGGACTTCTATGCAATATTTCATTTTTATTAATTTTTTGTTTAATTTAGTCAGGTCAGGTACTTTAGAAAACAAAGGTTTTCGTGTTATAAGTTTTTAAAGAATTTGTACTGGAGTTAAACACATTGTTGATATTACTTAATCCAGAATTAAGCCTGTGTTAAGTTCATGCAGGATAAGAGCAAGATTGTAATTCTTCTGTATAGTGCCCTTCTACGTTGTGTGCTACAGGTCCTTTAGCACAGCAAGCAAGGCAGTAAAGGAGTCGTGCTTTCTTCTTTGTTTGCTGCCAGGAAGCTAGGGTGAAGGCATTTCTAAAAACCAAATGAGAACACGCAAACCCAATGTCATACCTTCAGCGGTGCATAAAATGATTTCACATTTCCAAATATGGTTTCTGAGAAGTCCGCCTAATATGAGCGTGTGATATCCCTCCTTGCTTTGCCTCATTACAGTGGATTGCAGAGCAATTTCTGAGGCCGGACAGCTGCTAACGATGCATAGGAGCACCAATCAAATCACTGCTCCCTTCTTTTGCTTCATCGTAGATTTCCCCTAAAAAACGCTGTAAAGAAACGTGAACCAGTGTGTCTTCATCGGCTATATTTATGTGAACATATTTAAGAGGCATTTGTAGATTACCAAGCACCATTTGTTGTACTGGATGCTGCTCACCTAAGATGACATTTATATTCTTCTGTGGAGTCTATTTAGGTATGCAGATTGAAATTATGCATAAAAACAGGTGGTGAAAAGTCCCTTCTGTGTCAGCTCACCTCTAAATCCTCTCTCTCTTTCTTTCCATCGTGTTCCTTCTCCCTCGTTTTTCTCTCTGCCTCTTTTTCTCCATGTGATTAGTTCTGAATCGTGTTCCAGTGGATGTACTTGTCGGCCAACTAAGCCAATAAATACGCTCTACATGATTGATCCTTCTGCCTGTCTTGTTTACACAGTGTGCGCTCCCCTGCGCCAAGAGGCGTTGACCTTTCACACACAGGGCAACTCGCCCTCTTTATCTCGCATCATTGTGCAGCTGATGAGTAGATTGCAGCCAATCATGTGGGAAGGTTTTGCTTACAATAGCAGAGAAACACACTCAGGTCTGTGCGACTGGGGATGATGAGAGAAAAAGAGATGTTTTCCTCTGATGTTCCTGAGCATATAGTTTCGCTGCCCCTGGCAAAGGGCCTTTTTTATGAAAAGGACCAGATGTGGAAGACAGCAGTATGGTGTAATGCACCCACTGTGTCATGAATCAACTGCTCCGTTGATCTTGTGACCAGTCGCGCCCCCCGGTCAACTCTGGAGTTCAAAGGTTACCTCTCAAGTTTGTCTCTAATCTGCACTCCAAAAAAGGATAGGTGTAAAACGGCCCTCTGTTGGCACTGCAGTGGACATACATTTGTGGGTTTATGTTTGTTTGACATTTTCTGCTATCAGCTCACCAGTTGTGAGGGTTTTTATGTTCTTGGCATTGTTGTGGGTCTCCAGCTTTCACCTTCACCTGCGGGAACTTATGGGAATTTTTACTCAACTTTATAGTGTAAAGAAGTAGCCAATGACAATTAATTACTTGCTATGCAACCCAAACAGTCTTTTCTCCATTAAATGGCATTGACAAAGAAAGAAACTGCTAGTGATGTGAGCAAAGACAAAGGAATATCAATGAAATGTATTAAATGTAATTCCAAAGTAACTGTTTGCAACATGACATGGGTGGGTGCCATGGGAAAGTTCTCTTAACTTTAAGATGAGTGATTGAAGTGACAACTAGCAGGAGTGAAGTATATTCTTGAAGGATAGCAGTAAAAAATGTTACCTTCACAGTCAGAGTCTGGAAATCCACTGTATGGACAGAAATATTGGGCCACCTGCACATTACATGCACAGGAGCTTTTATGACATCCCATTCTAAATACATGGATATTAATATGAAATTGGTCCCCCTTTTCTGCTATAAGCCTTCCCAGGAGAGCTTCTGTCCTTCCAGAAAGAGTAGAAGAGCTTCTATCCTTCTAGGAAGGCTTTCTATAAAATATTTTGCAGTGTGTCTGTGGAAGTTTTCATCCAGAAGAACGTTTGTGAGGTCAGACACTAATGTTGGATGAGAGGGCCTGGCTTACAGCCTCTATTATAGTTCATTCCAAAAGTTTTAAATGGGTTTGAGGTCAGCTGTGTGAGGGCCAGTCAAGTTCTTCCTCACCAAACTCTTTCATTCATGCCTCTGCTTTGCGCACTGGGGTACACTCTGATAAAGCAGAAAAGGGGCATCCCCACACTGTTTCCACAAAGTTGGAAGCATAAAATGAACCAAAATGTCTTTGTAAGCTGAAGCATTAGGATTTCCCTTCACTGGAACTAAAGCATGTTTGGAGCTCTGCAGTCACTAAGTCAGCAGAGCATCTGCGACTTTTACACACTATGCACCTCAGCACTCGACAATCCTGCTCTCTAACTTTACGTGGTTGGCCACTTCATGACTCATTCCAAAATGTCTTCTGTTTTGCAATATTACCACTTAGTTGATCATGGAATATCTAGGAGGGAAGAAAATTCTCAAACTGACATTTTTGCATCCAATTACAGTACCACGCTTGAATTCAGTGAGCCCTTTAGAACAACTCATCGCTTTACAAATGTTTGTACAGGCAGTCTTCATGGCTAGGTGCTTGATTTTATGCACCTGTGGCAATGAGACTTCATGAAACACCTGAATTCAGTGATTAAGAGGTGTCCCAATACTTATGTCCATATAGTTATCTACAATAGCAACCGCTGTAAAGTGATGTGCAACAACAAAATAAATGATAAATTGCCTTTTAGGGAGATAAGCACATACATGGATGTTTATTGGACCATGAGTGCAGTTCCATGGCAGAAGAAATCCAGTGTAAAAAAACATGTTGCTTTCACTTAATAGCCATTTTGACTTATGAGTTAATCTCTTTATCACGTGTCAGCTATTCTGTCGACCCCCAGCATTTGACCTGGTGAACACTGGCGCCCGTCCTGTTCATCTACTACTGCTAATCTTGCTTTCAGTAATGCAGGGACTTTTGCAGTTTTCTTAATATGTCTACTCTGGATGTCTGCTGCTTTGGTTTTAAAAGGAGCTGACCTACTGCCAATGACCTGTCCATTCACATATTTCAGTTACTTATTTATTTATTTATTTGGTCTCCCAGTAATCTCCTTTAGGTATGGAATAAATGGAAAGAGTGAGTGGAGCGAAGAAAGAGAGAGTGGAGATATTCTACAGGGGATTGTGGGAACCCACTGATACAGGCTTGCATCTTAATCCATCCTAAGGCCTGTCTTATGCTGTACTATGAGCTTTTATGTGATCATTAGGAGTATGTGCTCTTATGCACATCCTCATGCACACTTTAGTTGTAAGTGTGTGTATGTGGCTTTGCATATTTGATATGTAAATGTTTTCCTTTTTTGCATTCACTAATGCAGTCGTAGAGTCTTTTTGAATCTTGCATATCAAGGCTTCTCAAGCTCTTCTGTAGAAACATGACACACCCGCTAATTTTAACAAGGTAACAGTAATACACATGGAGATCATAATGACTTGTTTTATAGCACATAAGTGTATTAAAAGCACTAATTAATGCTCTGCAATTCCTCTCTGATGCATTACACTAGGTGGGGATTTCTGTCTCTCTCTCTCTCTCTCTCTGAGGTTATGCCTTCAGCTCCCTTGTTCCTCCTTGAGCTTTAGTGGAATTTGGCTGATGTGCGCCGAGGGGAGGAGAGGAAGGAGGCGCTCATCTTGTTTCAGTGCTTTATGAGTCTGACGTGTTCGTCTGTAATTGCAGTTATGGGTGATTAAACTCTCAATGCCCCTCAGGATCCACAGCCAGCTATCAGTCAGTGTCAAACTGAGCCACGCAGCACTGAGATTGGCTCTTCTCTCTGTCTGTCAGATATGCCGCTTCATGCCAGTCTTTACCATATTCCACAGGAGAGCTGCAACTATTTGTTTTGTTTTTTTTTAAATAGGAGAAAAAAGTTGTATTTTGAGTTTTATCACGATTGTCAGAAAATGAAAAGAAATAACAAATTTACATTGCCTGAGGTATCATCCTCCACTGCTATTTTTCTGTTTAAAAAAACTTCAGGCCGAAGCCAGTCTCCTGAAATTGTGCTTTCTTCACGTCAGGAATTCTTGATTTTGCATGTCTTTTATCAAGCAAAAAAACATTTAAAAATGTACCTTCGGCTGCTCCCAAAGGTAACTTTGCCACGGTGGATTAATCTGCATTAGTAATTTGGCTGAGGTTTTAACACTGGATGCCCTTCTTGACGGAACCCTCCATGTTGAGAGGGGCTTGTGTTCCCATGCCTAAAATTTTTTAGATGTGATCATTTGCTCATAATGTTTTTTTTTCTGATATTATTAGTAATTAAGGAAACAAATAGTAAGTTGTCATCGAATACATTTCCCTTAGTTGATTAATAGCTGAATGCGTGGTTGTAGCTCGTTTTAACAATATCCTCCTTGCGTATATGTTTCAGATACTTTGCCTAAATAAAATGGGAGGCAAGTCATTTTTTAATTGAAGTCTGAAAAGTATGATCTGTGTGGGTGGATGCAAGTGGGGGTTTGGAATGAATAATCAGTTGATGGTTTCATGGTATCTTCTATGTTTATATATTCATGCCAGTGCTATCATGCATGGTGAATCATTACAGTGTGTCTGCATGTATGGTTGCATTATATTTACAGTTTAAAAAGGGTGGGTGGATAGGGGGCATCAAGGGGTTGCAACTGATGTCTGCTACTGGCTGGTCTAATTGGAGTGTGTTTGTATCTGTGCATGTTTATGAAAGATCTGTGACTTATCTCCAGAGGCAATATACAACCGCTGGAGTCTTGTCCTCCTCTCTATCCTCCTCTGACACTCCCATGGCCAGAGGACAGCATTTCTCTCAGCTGAAAAGAGATGGCAGCCAGGCATCTGAGCATTTCCTATCGCAAGGATTTGAGTCCAAACAAAACACTTCAGCATGTGTGTGGTAATGAGGAGTTGTGCCTGTTTGTGTAAGTTATCTGTCAATGGCCTCCTCCCATTAGTTTGCTGACTTGGTTGAGCCCTTCTCCTCTCTTGACGTTTGGATGTTTTCTCTTTTCTGTCCCGTTCTTCACACTGTACCCTTAGTTGCAGCAAGGAAAAGAAGAGGAGTTCACACCATCTTTACCCTGATGACCTTTGTTAGTTTGCAGAGCGATCTCATAGAGGGGAATGCAGGGCCATGAAGGCAGGAAAATATAACTTCAAGCAAAGCATAGTAGGAAAAAAAGGAAAAATGGCGACGATTAGAAGAGAAATGAAGAAAAACAATTTGACTTAAGTAAAGAAATGACTCCTGTTGTGCCAGATCTAAAGCCCATGCCTAGACTGGACTGTGTGTCAGGGTCAGTCCAAGCTGGCTTTGCTTTGTATTGTAAAGAACGCTCATAGGTGATTAATGTGTGAAAGCCCATGTGGACGTTAAACAGCACGAATTCACTGAGAACTCATATACACCATTACAATTCTTGAACATTTCTGTTTAACAGAAGCTTTTTTGTTTTTTGTTTTTCCAGCATAAACCTTATTATCAAATCATTTTAGTTCGTGAGGATGTTTTATTTATTAAAACCAAGAAAACAACTGCAGATGATTTGCAGCTGAGTGTGAAGTGGCTGGGATGAGAATTAGTACCTTCAAATCTGAGGCCATGGATCTCAGCCAGAAAAGGGTGGAGTGCCAACTCCGGGCTGAGAACAGCTTGGTGCTCCAAGTGAAGGAGTTTAAGTATCTCGGGGGTCTTGTTCGTGAGTAAGGGTAGAGGAGTGAGAGATTGACATACAGATTGGTGTGGCACTTGCAGTGATGTGAACACTATACTGGTCTGTTGTGGTGAACGAGTTGAGCTGAAAGCGAAACTTGTGATTTACTGATTGATCTATATTCCTACCTCACCTGTGGTCGTGAGCTCTGGGTAGTGATTGAAAGAATGAGATTGTGGATACCGGCGACCAAAATGAGCTTCCTCTGAAGAGTGCCTGGGCTCTCACTTTGAGCTGGGAGAAGGAGTGTAATCATTTAGGAAGAGTTCAGAGTAGAGCCTCGCTGCTCCTCAACATTGAAGGGAGCCAACTGAAGTGGTTTGGGCATCTGACCAGAATGCCTCCTAGGTGAGGTGTTTCAGGCGTGTCCGATCTGGAGGAGTCCTCAATCAACACATGCTGGAGAGATTGTATCACTTGGGAACACCTCCATGTGCTGGAGGAGGTGGCTGGAGAGAGGGAGGTCTGGGCATCTCTAATGCCCCAGCGACCTGGATGGATGGAAGAAAAAAACAAAAAAAAACAACTCTATTCTTTATTTTTTAAATTTAATTTAATACTGATAACTAGTAGTACTTAGGTATTGTACCTTCGTCTGTGCCCTTGTATTCTCCCCAAGGAGTCACCACAGTGGATTAACTGGTAATTTGGCAGAGGTTTTACGCCGGTTGCCCTTGTGTCCCCACCTGGAATCGAACCAGGGTCCTTTTGCTTGTTAGGGGAATGTATAAACAACTTAGGTATTGTAAATTACCCAAATTCCCAAATTATGGCCATAATTAGTGTTTTTGGGTCATTTAATCAGATTTTCCATTCGGCCACTGTTATTCCAGCAGTGATATTAGTAGAGATGAGGTGTTTGCAGCCCTGCACCCCACAGCCTACAAGAAACAATCAAATGAACCTAAATGAAAAAAAAAGCAATAACACGCTATTAAATGTGTTGTGATGTTAGTGATATGAACTAGCAATATAATGAATGGCTTACTTAAAATAATCCCTACAGTAGCTTGCCAGATCTGAAATTATTTGGATACTTAATTACCACTAAATTAGTAACATAAAGTGGCAAAAAGATGATGGACTCAGCAACAGCTGATATATTCATTCAGTTGCCTAACCCTAGTCTAGTATACTGGATTTGTTGCACAAATTCAGTATTTCTTCTGCCATCTCATGAGTGCTTTAAGTTTTCTTTTATAATTTCTTGACTGCAGCCTGGGTTTTTGAATCTATCAGTCTACTTTCTCTTTTGGGAGGGCAAAAAAAAAAAAGCCCTTTAACTTGGTGGAAAAACCCGAGTTGAAACTCATTTTGAAACTTTTGCTGGGCAGAGTGTGTATGTTGGCAAACTGCCACTGAAAACGCAAGAGAGGGGAAGTCAGCAGACTGGCTGTCTTCTGTTCACTGTTGTTCAGATTGACTCTGTCAGGCTGGCCTTTGAGGCCTGTAATCCAGGTGGTCTGTTCTCTGCGGCACCCTCCCCCCCTCCTCATCCTCTTCTCTCCCTTCACCTCCACCACCCCGTGCCCACAAACATGCCTGGCATTAGCAACTTCCTCTCAGAGTGGTGGTGTCTTCCCTCCACCAATCGCATAGCTCTGCAGTTATGGGCACATTGGCGTAAGCCAATGAACGACACCTGTTTCTCTCAAGAGTGGCTATACATGCCAATCATAACACCCACTTTTTTTGGCGTCTGTCACATAGCCAATCTCAACACGTAATTCACGGGCATCCAGGCCACGAGAGGCGCAGGCAAAAAAGAACTATGGATTTTAGCGATGGGGAAGCCAGAAAATTGCTTTCCCAGCACAAATGTCGCAGAAAATGTGTGTTGCATCATTGGAAAAAACTATCATGCAGTAAAGGAACCTTTTGATAGGACTGAGGGATCATTGTTCAGTGGTAAGACTGGAAGAATGACTCATTTTTCTGCCTTTTCAAAGTGTGAAAGCTTTTCCTGTGTTTCTCTGTACAGCTGGATACTGCTAGTAAGGATCACATATGTTTTACTTTTTTATAAAAGTATAGCTTTTACTTCATTATGTGGATTGTCCTGTTTTAAGTCTTGTTACTAACATATGGTAGCTGTCCTTTAAGAGATACCACAGTGATGTCAGTTGATGCCATTGAGATGCCTTTGCATTGGTTAAAAACACTGACAAAGACTTGGTGCTTCACAAAGTAGGGACTTTTTTGTCAGTCATTTGACTTATCCCTTGGGAACAACACTGTATATCAGGACAGGCTTGGGACCGGCACTAGGAGTACACTGGCTTGTGGGCCCCTGTGGCTGGTTTAGTCACATGAATTTGTAAGATCTCTCTTTTGACACACTAACTTAATTTTGTTATTTTCACCAAAGTATGACCACAGCAACTTGTGAAATTCTGTGGTAAGCTTGTGCTACTGTTTTAGTTCTGTGATTCAGGCTTGAGTTTGCTATACAGCGCTACATGCTAGTGTTGCAAGTATTCAAGGAGCCATTTAAACTTTTTTCATTCATCCAGCTGGAGAAAAAAGGTTTGCTTATAAGCTGGGTATGTCACAATCAGGCTTTTTTGGCTCATGTTAAGTATGTGCTGGTGGCAAGATGAAGCCGATACTTTTGCTTACCTAAATGTTGATCGCAGCCATCTAAATCCTGACAATACTTATTTTCAACAAGTTGCTTGATTGGAGGCCATGGCCCATTAAAGTGTGTTAATTATGTTGCGGTTTTCATTCATTTTGTTTGTTGGCAGGATGATGCGGCAGTTATAGATTGGCATGAAAATGTTATCAGTGGTGCGACTGGAAATTCTAATTTTCATTTGTTAGCTGGTTGACAATTGGTCGTGTAGCCGTTCGCTGAATGATCCCAGATCAGATGCCTACTACTTGCTGCGAGTGAACTCGGGGACCAGCTGCTTGCCGTAGATGGTCCACATGTTGAGGAAAAATCCCCAGAGGAACTTGCCTGAATACAGCAGGAAAAACACAAACGAAAAATTATTTTCATGCGACGTGTATTTTACACAGAAAAAAGTTAATATAATAACTTTTAGATGCAAGATGCGCATATGTAGGCAAGTTGAACAGGCTACTATATAAGTGCAAAAAATTATCATTAAATGCCAGTTACAATATTTAAAGTTACTGTGATTGTGAAAACATAATTTTTGATTACTGCCCAGTGACTCCCAGCTTGCATGTTGTCTGGTCATAAAAGAGAAGTTGAGCAGCAAACCGCTCCATGAGGAGAGTTGCCTCTGGCTTCACGTGGCTCCTCCTCTCCCTAGACCACTGTGACGCTCTCCTCCTATCTTTGGCTCTTAACCTCTGGCTCCATGGCTCAACTTTGCAGCCAACACATCTTGGCAGGCTGGTGGAAGGACCTGGCTAGAAGTTTATCAAGTACACTCAACCAGTAGTGTTTGCAGACAAACCAGTGTTTTTCATGCAAACTACAAGCGACCATGGCAATCTGCTAGTGACCAAAGCTATCACCAATGAGGTTTCTGGTTATCTCTTTGTGACTAATCTTACCTGGTGACAGCCAGCAACCACTCACCGACCAGTCGAGAAATACAAAATTTTCCTTGGCAACCTGTGATTGTCAAGGCGTCACTGACCGGTTTCAAGGCCTGTGTTATTGGGGCTTTAGGAAAACAGAGAAATTCAAGGCTTGTTCAGCGTTGGTGGAGATTCACAGTCTCAGATTTCTTTTCTAAGTTAAAATTGTAAATAAAAGATTGAGTGGAACAGACTGGAACAACTTTTTTTCACTGGCAGTCACCGGCTTTTAAGCACAGCTACAAAACACTGCTAACTGTAAGGAGTTGGCAAGTTCTTGCATAAGACGCTATCATAATATTCTTAAAATAAGAACAACAACAACAACCAGAAAACCTTATCTGATCTAAATATGACTGGTCTACCACTCAGTGTCATCGTCTTGTGCATTCGTGGACCACTTTCAGCGCAGCTGGTTATTTTTAGATTACTCTGTGAAAGTACCAGTCCACAGCAGTCTGGATTTTCCATGAACAAAGTACAGTAGCGAAGGCAGAAGTATACCAACCTTCAGGCAATTACTGATTTTTAAAAGTGCAGGCTTTGTTGTCCTGATGGGAAATTTTTATTATTTTTATTAATTGACTCTAACATGTTAAACTTCATTGTAGCCTGAACCACACTAAATATTTAACTGTGATTTTTTTGTGTCATGTCTTTGATTTGAGCACAATTCAGGAATGTTATGGTCAGATCAGTTTTTTTTTTTGGTTTTTTTAGCTAAATATAGATGATGTTTGACTCTTCAAGAAGAGGAGGCAACTATTTCCCTCAATCTTGAGTTGCTAAAGTTGATAATAGCAAATAAAATTGTATGAGCACAACACTTGTACCATCTAGAGTGATTTCCATTACACTCTTCTTAAAAAGCCTTTTCCACTGGGCTCTTCAGAAATATCCAGAGCATACATAGTGCATAGAATAGTCAGTAGCACTGTTTAACGCCAACACCTGGAAGGGGATCCGACTCCCTGGTGTTTGTCTTTTGTTTATGCTGTCTAAACACAAGCTCGTAGTGTTAGTCACGTCCCTGGCAAAAGAAATGGGCTTTATAATGAAAGAACATGCGCGAAAACACAAACATTAAGAAACAGAGTGAGAGAGGGAGACAGCAAGGCTTGGAAGCTGATCGAGGTATCAGTAGAGAGGAAAGAGAACTGGCAGCACTCTTAACAGCGTGTCTTTCCCAGGACATAAAAGACTTGCTGCTCCGAACTGGGATTATCCTCCACCTCTGGGGAGTCCCTCTGATGAGCAGAGAAGGCAGAATAAAAGATGTGGAAAGAAATTGAAGGAAACAGTAGCAGAGGAGAGGAAGGATGGGGAAAAATTAAATGTGAAAGCACATGCGCCAGGGAGGGGTAAGAGACATATATCTATAGGCTCTGATCCACATAGATGCCAGCTCCACTTAAGGACCCACTGATGTTCACGATGCTTCAGTTGACCATGTTTGTGCTTTCTTTTTTTTTTTTTTTCTACAACCCCTTCTGACCCCCCTGAAAAATGGTCCATGCTGGTAATTCAGGCATGAGCCGTGTCCTTGTTTGATCTAGCTTCTTCCTGAAAATCAT
>VUQH01040668.1:22748-37903 GCA_015106775.1 Etroplus canarensis
CCTGAAAATCATCTCTCTAGGCTCAGACATTTCAAATCAGATGTGATCCCTCCTCTCTAGCAGAAAGGACTCTCACTGGAGATGCAGGTAACAAAGGTCTGCACTGCAAAAGTACAGATCTTAAAGCTAACTGAATTATTGGATAATTGCACCATTTATTTTAAAGTACAACTTTATTTGTCTGAGAATTTCTAGCACTTAGTTAATATTTTTTATTCAAGTGCACTGACTTTTAGATCGTTTTTGAAACCTGTTGATTTGTAGCAAGGTGACAATTACTTTTTTGTAAAGTGACCGAAAATTCATGGTAACTGACAGCTTAGGACTCAGAAATGCCAGTTATTTATCTGCATTCTTTGTTTTAAATTATTGTAGATTGTTTTTTATTTGACAAACGGACAACTGCTGAAATACTGTGGACTCGGCACATTTTTACTTGACTTATTAAAAAATAGCAAATCCTCCACCAAGACCAACCCCAGTGCCCAGTTTCACTGATGCACACAAAACAGTGGCCCTGATTAGTACTAAAAATACAATTAGGTCCGTAAGTTTTGGGACAATGACATATTCTTTTTTTGTCATTTTTCCTGTATACACCACCACGGTGGATTTTAAACCAGTCAAAATGTAATTGAACTGCAGGTAAAAGTCTGCAGTAGGCCCCCATTTTCGGAGGCTCAAAAGTAATGGGACAATTTACTGCCAAGCAGTTTCAGCAGATAAAAGATTTCAGCTGATTCCGAGTGTTGAACTTTCGTTTGGTAGCTCATTGAAACTCTCTATGAGGTCCAAAAGCTTGTTGATGCAGGTGGAGAAGGCCATTATTAGGCTAAAAACCCAAAATATCAGAGAAATAATAAAAACTTTAGCAGTGGCCAATATCGCCAATACCACAATCTGGAATATTTTTTAAAAGGAGTACACTTGCCAGCTGAGCAACATCAAAGGCCTGGAAGACTGCAGAAGACAAAACTAAAGTGGATGAATTCTTTCCTTAGAAAGAAAAACCTTTCACAACATGAAGCCAAGCCAAGAACACTCTCAAAGAGGTAGACGTATCATTGTCAAAGTCTACATTCATGAAGGGGTCTCTCAATTGTAAATACAGAGTGTTTACACCATCTGATCTGAAGCATACCGCATCATCTGTCAAACATGGTGGAGGTAAAGTAATGGCATGAACATGTATGGCTGCCAGTGGAACACAGTTACTCATGTTTATTAAAGAGGTGACTGCTGATAGAAATAGCAGAATGAATTCTGAAGTATATAGGACTATTCTCATTCAGCCAAATACTGCAAAGCTGATGGGATAGTGCTTCAAAGTGCAACTGGATAATGACCCAACACATACTGTAAAAGCATCTCTGAGTTTCTCAAGGCAAAACTTGGATATTCATCACTGGCCAAGTCAGTCACCTCACCTCAACACAACAGACTAGCTTTTTAGTTACGGCAGGTCAAGAAACAAATAAACAAGTAGCAATTGAAGGTGGCTGCAGTAAAGGCCCAGCAGAGAATCTCATAGGAAGGAAACAGCATTTGGTGATGTCCATGGGTTCTGTACTTCAGACAGTCATTAACTGCTGAGGATTTTCATCCAAGTATTAAAAACAATCCTATATTCAAAATTAAGTTAGTTTATCCCATTACTTTTGAGCCTCTGAAACTGGGAGATGTATAAAAATGGCTGCAGTTCCAAAAACAGTCAATGCAGTTCTTTTGTCCACGCCCCTGAATTAAAGTTGAAAATCTGCATTTCAGTGACTTTTTAATTATTTGATTTAAAATCCACTGTGATGGTGTATTCAGGAAAGATTGTAAAAATGAGTGATTGTCCCAAAACTTATGGACCTAACTGTATGATGGTTCTTCCTTTGCCTATGGTCCACCTCTTCAACCATGTTAGGGAAATTCATTATTACTTATTAGTTTTTGCAAAATCCTGTTAATAACCAGACAGAACACACAGTCATGAACACAGTCTGCCTTAAACCTTTGTGGAGGATTAATTGTAGCATCCCTGTCAATATTCTCTTTCGTGAAATTTCCAGAGTTGTCACTTTTATACTTATGCAGCACTTAGCTGCACAGAGCAAGGTTTACATATTCACTTGCTTAAAGAAAATATGAGTGTATTGTCCAACAGTGTTACTAAAGAGCTCCTTTAGAACTTGACTACTGAATTACTTATTCATTTGAAATAAAGCATCAAGGGGAGAAAAGTTACACTGTTGACACAAGCTGTTTAAGTTGTCTATTTGACTTATTTTGTTAATAATGGGCCAAAAGGTTATTGATTTTGTGTGTACTGGACAGGCTGTCTGTGTGCAATCGAGCAAGAGAAGGGGGTGGATGGAGGCGTGGAGTTGGTAGGGTCGGCCCTCAGTCAATGCAACTATATTTCCATGATTTTGTTTATTTATCTTGGAGACAGGCGTGCCTTCGAGCCTCTGCCCTACAAAATTTTGTGTATTTGTTTGCTGTGAGTCCATGCACCGATCCAAAGTACACTGCTCCAGTGACAATCACTAACAGAACACACACACGCGCACTCTTCAGGACATACAACCTCTAGTCTTATTGGAGCGCGTGTGTTCCCACCCGGTTTGTGAGGCCTCTTCCTGCAGCACGTACACACATAGTTTCCCATCACCCTCCAAGTGGCCTCCAGTGTTTCAAGCTTTCACTGAAAGACTTTTTCGTACTTTGTTTTCCTCCCTATTTGAATCTCTCTTATCTATTTATGAATCTCTATCCCCTTTTCTACGTGTTCATCTATCGATCAGTCTATCTCTACCCATCCTCCCCTTTCCCTTCATCTGGGCTTGTTCCCCGGAGGGAGAAAGAGATGGAGTGGGGGGAGTAGGCAGTTCCAACTAACGGCCAGGAGCCAGCTCCTTCCCCATTTGGATTTCATTACAAACAGACCAGTACCTCACAGCTTACAACAAAAGAATAATAATCATAGGGGGAAAAATGAAAAAAAGGTGGGCGGCGAACATCTCAGAGGCTTGTAATATAGTTGGTATATCCAGGCTTTCCGTTGGGGGGGGAAGCTTCAGTATTATTTCTGTGTCCCACAACTAAATGTGAACCAGTTACTTTTGTACTAGCCAACTGAAAAGGATCTGTTATTCTAAATCAAATGTAAACATATCTAGATTTGTGGAAGAGAACAATTACCATTTTTACAGACTGAGTACTGAGCCTTCAGATCAGCTCGGGGAGGGGTGGACATAAGGCGCTCTGTTACCCAACATCTGCCTTGGGCCCAATCCAGGTGTTGCACAGGATAAACGCACACACTAGACACACAGTGTTCAGCTTTTGATGTGTTTCAGTGCTTCCTTGATACAAATGGAAGTCGTCAATCGCCCACCATCTCTGAACAAGTCAGCAAGTGACAAATTCCTCATCCTGATGTCACCAAAGGGTAGGGACAGTTTGTTTTTCCGTCTTGGTAATTGGTATAATTAGTCTTTAGTGATTGATGGCTCTATGACTACAAAGTCATAACAAGACACACCTTGTGGAATAATTTCTCCTTCACTCCTCCACAAATAATGCTGTTTTTAATTGTCTGCATTTACATTTATTGCTCCTGCTAATGGTGATTGTATTAACCTTTTGTAGACATCACTGCAGTATTCATTTGTGATGGTTTTTTTATGTTTATTGATACAATTTCTGACAGCAGGACCAGTTAAAGTTTCTGAACTATTTGACTAGCCTGGGGACTGCTTGGTTGGTACCATACAATTGGCTGTTGTAACTTTTGTTGGTTAAATTGTATAGCTATTTTTCTGACCACGTGGACCTTAATTAAATTTAGTTTGTGTGGTTGCCCAATGATGTGTGGTGGATAAAATTTTTTCTGTTATTTGTGATAGTAATTAATGCTGGTCCTAATTTGCATGTGTAGTAGATATTCTCATGAGTATATATTATCATCAAGATCACCTTATCGTGTTTATGTGTTCTTTTATCTACTTTTTTAGAAGCCTTCTTTCCATTTATTTCATATGAGTTGCCTTGCAGAAACTTGACACTTGCATGAAAGGATGTATGCATCAGTTGAGTGCCCAGTTAAATATGAAAGTAATCAAAATTAATTGATCAGATTCCTTGTGCCTGTCGTACAGTTACACTTAGTCTTGCGCTTTTCTGTCAGCTCATCCCTCGGTGTTCGTGTGTCGTGCGCCTTCAAGTGTGTTTTGGCAGTGAGTAAACCAGATAAGGGCCTGTGTTGTGATATTCATCTCTAGGCTCAAGAAAGGAGGAAGTTCAATGAATCAGAGCTTCCTGGCTGTGTTGTATTTCCCCTGTTACTTGTATTCATAGCAGTTCTGGGCATGAAACCAGTGACATCCTTAAGAAGCTTGAATTTTTTTTTTCTTTTAAATCTTAGTCTGTAATATAGAAACAGGACAACCCCTACTCTATTGATAGGGGCTATATAAGGATACTAGGACTAAAGGTGAAGCTTTCTCATTATTTATCTCCAAACTTCAAAAATCAACCAAAACCCTCTGCGTTATCTGATTAATGTTGTTCAAAAAGCCTACCATTCTCCACTGCTATGAACATTACCTACCTCTTGCGACTTGCTAAGCTGCTGTGGTAATGAATACTCAAATAGAGCACAAGAGCATCAGTTGCAATGTAATCTTCATCCCCCGACAGCTGCTCTGCAGGCTGCAGTAGTAATTATCACTCAATGCCATGTCTTTGATCAGCTGGTATTGTCAGTTGGTGTCCATGACATAAGCCGCTGACCAAAGCACAGCGAGATACATTCACCACGCTGACTGCCATTCAGTGTATAGTACAGTTCCTTCTCGTTAGCCTTGCTGCTTTTATTCTTTTTGTATCCTTTGCCTTTTCTCTCCATTTGTCGCTCTCTTCACTATACATCGATGTACTAGGTTCACACTTCCTATTGAGAGAAAGGTGTGCAAATAAATTTGCTGTATACTGTTAATGGTACTTTTAGTGGAGACTACCAGTCATCTCTTAGACTACTTAAGGTTGGATGTCAAAGAACTTTGATAAATTTGAGGTAATTTTATTAGCAGGGATATATGTCCTCTAAATCTAAATCTGAATTTTATATTTAAAAAGACGCCCTTAAAAATCATCAAACGATCAGCTCAACAATTAACCATCAAACAGTGCTTGATAGCCACTTAATAGTACCATTTTTATGTACCTTCAGCAGTTTTGCAGGCATTGGCTGTTGCAGTGATGTTATACAACTACACTTCAGAAATGTGTATGCTGTCAGGCAGAGCAAAACAAACCAATCTTTTTCACATTCAGAACTTTTATCTGATAGCCAGTAGGGTAATGGAGTACCTCGATGAATTCCGCACCTGTAGGTAATCCTATGAAGCTAAATTAATAAACCTAGAGAAGACTCCTACAAACAACTGTAAATAATAAAAGTCAAAGAAAAAGCAACGTCACCCCAGTTATTGTTTTGTCATATCTTGACTACATCCAATATATACTATATGAATAAAAGCATCGGGCCACACTTTTTAAACATTGAATCCAGGTGTTTTATTCAGTCCCATTGCTGCAGGTGTATGGAATCAAGCACCTAGCCATACAGTTTACCTTTACAAACACTTCTCAAAGAATGGATCTTTCTAAAGAGCTCACTGAATTTGAGTTTAGTGCTGTAATAGGATACCACCATTGCAGCAAGTCAAATTTGTCAAATTCCCATCAGCTATAAGTTGTCTTATTGCAAATTGAAAGTGTTTAGGAACCACAACAACTCGGCTATGAAATGGCAGGCCACATAGTTACAGAGTGGGGTTGGAGAGTGCTGAGGTGCATAGTGCAAAAAAGTCACCAGCGCTCTGCTGACCAAGTAACTGTGGAGTTCCAAATCACTTCTGGCATTAATAACAGAACAAAGGGCACTTCGTGGCAGGGGTTTCCATGGTCGAGCCAAAAGACATCACCAAACACAATGCCAAATGTTGGATGGAGTGGTGTAAAGCACATCACCATTGGACTCTGGAGTAGTGGAAATGTGGCATACTGAATGAGGCTTCTCTGTCTGGCAGGCTGATGATGAGTCTAGGTTTGGCAAATGCCAGGAGAACACTACCTGCCTGGCTGCATTGTGCCAACTGTAAAGTTTGATGGAGGAGGGATAATGCTATGCGGATGATTTTTCTGGGTTTGGCCCAGGCCTATTAGTTGACGCTAACGTCTCCGTTTTTATTTTCTCAAGTTGCTCAACCAGATGCTGGTCAAATTGCTTTTGGCTGTACTCCTAAGTGAAAGATCAGCCTTGTCCAGTGGTTTGGCTGTAAAATTACCAGAAGTAGGTATTGTACTCTATACATAAGTATTTTGCCCAGCTTCAGTTTAGTGGAGCCCTGTCCACAAGCCGGCTGGTGCTCTGGCTCTGCGCTTCCAGAGAGAGATGGTATATCACCTCTGAGCTAAAGGGAACAATTAGGCCATATCAGCAGATCAGCGTGTTGGCAGCCGGGGCACTGTTAGCAACAGTGCCAGTAATCTGTGGCTAAGCTGGCACCTAGCCACATCCAGCCACAACTTCATGGCCTCTCCAGACACTTAAGAGTCACTGAGGGCACCAGCATGCCCCAGGAGCTGGCGCTTTCATCCACATGCTATCAGGGAAATGAACTGAAATGGGAGGAAAATAAAGCCCATGAGAGACAGAAAAGAGTAAAAGGGAGGTGGGAGGGGGAGAATTAAGTCTTTAATGAGGGCAGTTGTTTCAGCAGGCAAAAGAAATGGGTTATATCAACACAGTGTATCAAATGATGGCTGTTAGCAGCCCACCTACTGTGAAATTATGGGTGGCCTGTTTTGGTTCTTTTCTGCCACTTATCCCACATTAAGGCCTTTATCTGTTGCTCCTACACTCTCTTGTTTAATCTACAAGTTGGTTCACGAATGCCAGCAGATACCGGTCTAAACACACAATATAAAGAGAGTGTGGATACTTTTGATTAGAGCTGTCACCAAGATAGAGCTATAGTTGCAGCTGCCCTGTCTGATCATATCTAGTCTTGGCAGGAAAAGCTGTTAAAGCTAAAACCTTCATCATCATGTGGCTTTTTGTGCTGCCCTCAATTTTACTTACTGTATTGAAGATACAGGATTGAACTAATGGTACTGAGATATTTTATCTTTAATTGTGCAGGCATTATAATAAGCACAAAGACCACAGGAAACAAATGACTAAGAACAGAGACCCATTTAATGAGCCTATGTCTTTTGCTAAGTTAATAGTCATAGTCACCCTGATAATTTGCCACTCATTTCTCTATATATGTATTTGCAAATGTTTTTGCGTCAAAAAATATGTGAGCAGGCCTATTTTAGAGATTCTGAGAAATTTGAGTAAGTCCTGTGGACGTAAATAGCATTCTACTAAGACACATAAGAAGCATACAGGAATTAAATACTGTGTTTACTGTTATGACCTATTGACTCATTTATTATAGTTATTTATATCCCACTGAATCGTCAAGTGCTCACAATGCAGCCAGAAAGCCCAGAGTGACAAGGCAAGTAACTTAATCAGTTGCAGTAAAAGTTCACATTAATGGAAAAATTAGGGTTTATTCAGCAGGAAATATTTGAAGTACGTCTGAGTCTAGACAACTATATTTGTTACATTTGCGTGACAATTTCTTAGGCAATGCTGCCTGAAAGCTAGGGGATCACACATATTCATCAGTGGTTTCCAACCTTGTCCCGTGTACACTGTCTCTGAATTCTCTGAGTCATTTCACAATATTCCAGGCTGTAGATGTTGAAAGACCTAAATTCTCTGAAATCTTGCATTAAGAAATGTTCCTTTTGAGCTGACTAACAATTCTCTCACAAATTATGGCACAAAGGGATGAGCCATGAGACATCCTCGCATGCAGAGCCTGAGCTTTTTGATGGATGCTGTTTTTACACCTAATCATAATGCCTCACTTGCTTAATGTGAAGTATTTTTAAACCAGTTACTTGAATTTTCTCTGCAATTTTCAGTCTCATTTAAATTTTATCCCATCTTTTGTTGCGTGTGTTGCAGCCATCAAATTCTAAATGTGTGTAGGTTTACAAAATGCAATTAAGCTGGTCAGTAAAACTATAGAACTTCTTTTCATTGTACTTCTGTCAGTTATATATAGGTTCACATCAATTAACGTATTATAGATCGTTGCTGCATTTTGCAAAATATCCCAACTTTTCTGGAAATATGGTTTGTGAAAGAAACAAGTTTGCGAAACAGCTGTTTAGTATTGAACTTCATAAGTCTCCCGTGTGCTGTATATTGCCTGTCGATATGTCATCAGCCAGTCATGAGCTTGATCTCTACACCATCTTCCACCAACGATAAACATATATGTACAGATCCCCACCCTTGCACACACTCCTACTACCCCTTTCCGATCTGCAGAGTAAACACATTAGACTGAGATATTTACAGTTTGGACTGAACTGAAGGGACCAGATTAGCCTGTTTATATAGAGGAAAACAGTAGACAGACATTTCCCGATTAATGAGCATGCATGCACACACATAGAAAGTGTGATGCTTTAGCGAAATGATCTAATTGTTGAAGCACGTCTGCACAGAGGTTTATGGAAGATTGAGTAAAATATCAGCCTCCTGTCGTCATGGTGATATAGACATCAGCAGCAAAAACTCTAAAAATGAAGCTGTAATACCGAGTCCTGTGTTATTTTGGGCTCTGGTTTTATACGCAACCCACTGAATCTCTTGGGTTATTTAGCTGGATCTTTTTTTCCCCCTCATCTCTCTTCTTCCTGAACACATCCGGAGAAATGCTAATGACTAGTGCTTCATCCCGGCTGTGCTCTGTGCTTTTCAAAAAGTGACTCACCTGCTTTTCCTAAACCGTCCCTGCAAATAATAAGAAAAAAAAATCCGCTTGTTGCCTCAAATCAACAGAAGTAGGGGGGGTTAAAAATGGGGGCTGTTATTGTTGACATGCTGTGGTTTCATCCAGTTTTCTCCCTCTGAGGAGCCGCAGTTTGCTAAAGTGCTGCGGTGTAGGTGCAAGTGACTCATGACTGCTTCATTTATGGCAAAGTCAGTTCATGAAGTGATCGTTTTTTTCCTGGCTGGTGGCTCACCAATGCCATCATCCCTCGACTCAGCCATTGCCAGCAGGGTTAGTATAGAAAATGCATTGTCTGTGCAAGGATCTGCACGGAGCCCATTTGGATATGTTTCTGTTTGTTTGTGGTTTTCTGCACTGAAAGATCGAACCGAGGAGAATATGAGATTGGACAGAAGCTATAGGGGTATTAAACTAAAATTGGCAATGTTGTATGCATCCTTTTGTCAGCTCAAACTCACAGAAACACAGCAAAACAGAGTTTTGCCTATTGCCGGTCAATTCCGTTGATCACGATTAAAGCGATTTGATAGCAGCTGGACATAAAGTACGTGATTTACTGAGATTTATGTGCTCTCCCGTTCTGTTTTTGCAGCATCCCACGCCCTTGTGTTCTACTAAATCTCTGTGGCACTAGTAGATGAATAATAGAGGAGGAGAGTTAGGCGTGGAATGAAAAATGAGCATCTGTCTGCCTCTGTATAGGCACATGGCTATGATTGTGAATGTGTTTTTAAAAGGTTAGACAAAACAGATTGCTCCAGGAGTAAGGTGATCTAGACACTGAGAGGGCAAACATACGAAGGTACAGACGTCATTTGTGAGATAGCAGACTAAAGAAGGGAAACGGACACTTTTCATCAGCTTCTCAGGATTGTTCAGACTATGGTGGGGATGTAGTGGTGCACTTTCCATCTATAATGCATCATCCCTTGCTGGTGGCAGGGGCAACACGAGCTCATGGGCTCGTAAAGGAGTGCAGCCAATGGTGTTCGCTCTGCAAGCAGCTGTGTTATTTGCAGTTGTTATGTGAAAACAGGGGTTGCTTATCTTTTCAGATTGTCATTGAGCAAACTGGTCCGGTCTTTTGTTTAACCTGATTTATGAGTTAAATCCAAGTTGCACACACAGTGTAGACAAATGCGTATACTACTTATAGAGAGACCCTTTCAGCTTGTTGCCTTTCAGACTCTGTTCAAAGGACGAATAATCCACCCACTGCCTCTACTATTATTTTCAATTACTATCCTGGTAGTGTTGTGGTTTACACATTCGCTTTACAAGAGAAAGGTCCCTGGTTCGATTTCAGGTGGGGACACAAGTCACTCTCACCATGGAGGGTTGTGTCAGGAAGGGCATCCAGCATAAAACCTCTACCAAATTACCAATGCGGATTAATCTGCTGTGGTGACCCCTTGGGGAGAATACTTGGGGAGCCAAAGGTACAAAAAACTATGTAAGCTTCTAGAGATTATAGAAACAGGATAATGATTGGATGAAACAAATATAGAAATTTTGGTAATGATGTTCCCATTTTGTCTTACGTTGCGTCCTGCTAAGTTCAGCTCACACCAAGTTGAAGGAAAGAGATGCTTTGTTCAACACGATCAATTTAAAGGAAGAAAAAGTTGTAAAAAAAATTAAGTAATTAAAACAGGGGGTCATTGACAGTTGCCTGCAGCACACTGCCTTTTGTCTGCAGATCACCAAGGATATGTTGCCCCCGCCACTGTCAGTGGTAGGCTTTCCTTTGGCTTCCGCCTCAGTCCACTACTGTGTGGGCCTCTGATCACCCCAACTGCAGCTGTAGATGCCCCATATTTGAGTCGCAAATATGGCCAGTGGGGACAGTGATCATGTATGAGACCACCTTCATGCTCAAAATACTACATAAACTCACAAGTCAAATGGCTGTGTCACTGCCTCAGTCTTTTTTCAAGGCCAGGAAAATACTGCCTAAATAAATGAGTTCAGTATGTAATGCATGATGTCTCCAAAGTTGATGAGTATTCATGTTAAGTAAATGTTATTTCAGTATTGGCCAGAATTATTGCGGTTAGGATTTTTAGTTCATCTGACTGAAAGACTGATGACCTAATGCTATGTTGGGCCATCTGTCCAGCCATCTAGAATTCCCAAAAATTGCTACTCCTAAGAGTATTGGTCAGATTTTAGTGAAACTTGCAGACAGTAATCACATGATGGGTCTTCACCTAAATGTTGCTCAGAGTCAAGACATTTTTCTGTTTTCATAAAAATTGCTACTCCTAAGAGTATTGGGCTAGATTGTAATGGTCCCTCTGCCATCTATACATAAATGCTGCCATTAAATTTATTAATAGCATAATAATGTTTTATTAAGCTAGGTTAGGGCTGGTCGAGAACAAGGACCGTAGCATAGGTGTAGCATAAAGTTCTGGCTGACAGTAGTAAAATGTTAACCTGGTTCACCAACATGATCAGCCTAACTTCCTGTTTTTGCAAGTGATAGTCCTATCGTGTGGACAGATTTTTTATGTGTTTCTTCTTTTAGATGGTTGTATTGCTGCTAGTAGTGCTGTTGATAGCTTGAAATGTCTCTTTGCTGTTTGAATATGGTCTTACTGGTCATGATCATGGAAGAAGTGGTCCTACTAGATGACTCCAAAATTAGGAAGGCATGGTTTGGGCCTTCCTGTTACCATTATGACAATATCAGTAGTGGTGGTCAGTGGTCAATGCTATGACATGCTGATACTTTCACATATTTTCATGGTTTTTATGGCCATTGTTGCTACCTACCATGTAATACTCCTGAACTCAAACACTTTCATTTGGTGGTGAACAAGATGAATTTGTCAAGGTTATGGCTGTTTGCAAGCCTTTTTGACCGCTCGGTGGATTTTAATTCTCATTAGTTTGAGCAATACAACCAACCAAGGACAAGAAAAGTCATCACTTTCTCTCTGTGCTTCACACATTACAGTAACCTGTGAATTGTGATGGATCCTGAGCCGGATGAGCTGCTACATCATTGATGTTCTGGTTCTGTAATTAAGCAGCCCTGCTTCCAAGATATTGCCTCCACTACTAGGAGACTGCAAGAGAACCTAAAGGGGATTTTGGCCCCACTGCCCATATCAAAACAAGAACATCTTGTGCAAATGAGTTATTTGTCATAAATTGTGTTGTCTAGCGTGTCCCAGCAACCAAATCCATCTTTCCCTGGTAAAATCATGCTCGCTTTAACATCCCTTTCTCGCTCATTCTGAACAAACCAGAATAGCTTTGTGCTGTTTCCACCAGTGCTGTTGTACAGATAACAGATGGTGTCATTTTTCTGGAGAGAGTGGTCATTAATCACAACAGCAGCAACTCACCTGTCAGAAGAACTGTAAACAGGTTGTTTCCGGCCTGTTATGAAGTGCTGTATGCTGCTGCTTCTATATGGAACTGTCATCTCATCATCCATTGTTATCTGAATAATCTATTTATCATGTTCTAAACACACAAGCTAGTATCAGGCAGACCATAAATTGGCAAATTCCCTCCATGTAATAACACCCAGCAGGAGAACAAAAGAGCAAGAAAGCAATGCTGGAGGGAGGGAAACTGGAGATGTTTGAATGGAGTACAGAAATGATAAGTAGAGGACGTCGTGTCAGTAAAACAGGTCCTAATTTGCTTATTTGTAGCTGTCAGTTGTTTTTGTGTGCCCAGCGATTTAGACAAATTGACATGGAGAGGCTGCAAATGGTAGTGAGTAGTTTTCAGCTGTGAGTCAACCTTTTTTTTAAATTGACACTAAGGGAACCTGGACAGCTGCCAGTCATTTCTTGAATGCTACAATAATTTCTATTTTATGTAGCCTGCCTTGCCCTTGTTCATTGATTTGCTTTACAGCCACTCTTATCTTTTCAACAAGTTTATTTTATATCTTGCAGTTAGTGTAAACTGCTGTCAGAGCTTGTTGTGTTTTCCCAAGACCGGTCATAAAGCATGTTTCAATTTCCAGTTTAACGGGTTGAGATGGAAACGGCTATATGATGAAATAAAGGTAGGAGTGTCAATAGCCCTCTGTCATTTTTTTTCCTTCTTTTGGGCTTAAAGTTGAAATGCTGGTTGAAGATTTGACAGTTTTCTGGGGAGGGGTGTTGAGTCACATATTTGCTTATTCACATGACAGCATGTGCAACATTTAAGTGATGAGAGAAGCTGAAATTTAAACTGATGTGGTATGAGCCAATCCTTTATCTGAAAAGGAGTGTAACCTGTGTTCATTTAGATCCAGAGTTTAGTGGGAAATAAGCGACTCTAGCACATAGCTCTGCATGACTCTGCAGTAGTTGAGTGTATCAGAGAGGGGGATGAGGAAGAGTACAGGACTGTGGTGGGCAACTCCGTTGCATGGTGCAAACAGAACCATCTGCAACTTAATGTGACAAAGACTAAAGAACTGGTTGTGGACATTGAGAAGGTCCAAACACCAGTGACCCCCGTTTCCATCCAGGGGGTCTGTGTGGACATAGTGGAGGACTACAAATATCTCAGTATTCATATTGACAATAAACTGAACTTCATAAACACACAGAAGCCATCTATAAGAAGGGCCAGAGCCGTCTCTATTTTCTGAGACAAGTCTGGTCCTTCAATATCTGCCGGACAATGTTCAGGATGTTTTATGAATCTGTGGTAGCCGGTGCCATCTGCTATGCTGTAGTGCGTTGGGGCAGCAGACTGAGAGTAGCGGACACCAACAGACTCAACAAACTGATCCACAAGACCAGTGACGCTGTGGGTGTGGAGCTTGATTCTCTGACAGTGGTCTCAGAGGGGAGAATGCTGCCCACGTTAAGGGCAATATTGGACAATTCTTCACACCCTCTCCGTGACGTGCTGGACAGGTACAGGAGCACATTAAGCTGCAGACTCATTCTACCACGATGCTCCACAGAACGCCACAGGAAATCATTCCTACCTGTGGCCATCAAAATTTATAGCTCCACCTGGACTAGTTCCTACTGCCATATTGTATGTACTTTAAACTGCTCCCATGTATTCTCCCCAAGGAGTCACCACAGCGAATTAATCCACATTGGTAATTTGGCAGAGGTTTTTACACCAAATGCTCTTCCTCACACAACCCTCCATGGTGAAATGGACATATACTGTAAATAGTGTTGTTTAACTTTGGACCACCTATGCTACACATTGGACTCTCTTGTGTATAGAGTTTATGTATATTTATTTCTACATATATATTTAACAGAGTCTATAATGCAAGCAAGCCCCCCCCCCTCCCCGAGTTGCTTCAAATACTTACTCACCATATTATCAGCCAGTTTGGAGTAAATATGCAGAAACATTTAAAATTTTTGAAGAACTTCGAAAAAATGAAATGGAAAGTATTGGGCAAGATCTGCTTGTTCAGACATCCCCAACATAACATAACTCCTTGAAATGTGCTAGCTGCAGTGATAGAGTTCAGTCATTCCATAATTAGTTTTTCCCTATGCTTTTACATTAATGTTGTGTGAAAATTTAAATAAAAGATCTGAGTAAAATGCATGTTTTGTGGGCAGAAATGTGTTGTGCATGTAGAGTGCAGTCTTATTGCCCTTTCCATACTTTTCTCGTCCAGTATTGCCATTCGCTGTCCCTTTCTTCTGTCTTGTTCTTTTTCTCTCTCTTTTTATTTCATCTTCTTTTTGCTTTCTCCACTCTACCATCCTTACAACTACTTTTTGTTTCCTTGTCCTTTCTTTCCTTGTCTCCTCTCCTCTAATTTTCTCCTCTGTTTTCCTCTCCGGGGAGGATTAGGACAGAGTCCTTTTCATCCTGCTGTAATCCTACACTGGCAACCCAACTCCAACAAGAATAAACATACGCACACATACTGTACACACTCACACATTTTGCATTGAGAAATCTTTATGTTCTGGGAGCTTTGTCCAAACAAGACCATCCACATACAATACAGTATGACCACATAGTTTGTGTCTTGGTCATAAAGAAAAAAGAACATCAGAGAGGGGAAAAATGCTTGACTTTGGGTTTTCCTCGCCTCAGAAAATTGTCGAAAGAAAAGAAAGACATAAAGGATGAATGGAAGAAAACAAGACATAACAGGCGGCTCTACCTCCCAGCCTGTCTCTGTCATCCCCCTCTAGGTGGGGCCTTGCTGGGATTCTGTTTGCCGAGTATCCCCCTCCCCCCCGCTGAGACCTACAATGGCAGATTGGCAACCCTAAATCCACA
>VUQH01040668.1:37923-51250 GCA_015106775.1 Etroplus canarensis
TTGGCAACCCTAAATCCACAGCTCGCTTTATCTGCTTGAATTAAAACCCAATTGGAGAAGGGTTATGGGAATTGCTGGCTCTGAGAGAGCTGTTTATTTATTTATTTAGAATTATGTGTGTGGGTACATTTTTGGGGGAAAAATGTAATCATACGGATAGAAGCTCAATGGGTATCAGTCAGAGGATTAAACACTGAACTAACACAACTAGATATAGAGCTGTTATTAGCCCTTTATTAAGAAGGATGTTTGTTTGTTTTCCAAAGGATAGGGTGTGTGTGTGTGTGTGTGTGTGTGTGTGTGTGTGTGTGTGTGTGTGTGTGTGTGTGTCTCTTTGCTTACAGGAAGTGCTTGCCAGGCAAGCAGGATGTGCAGGAAGTATTTGGCTTGACTCTGCTGGCAGCTACCTTGGTGCTCAAAAGAGTGCCGTTATAAAAAGATGGGAAGGATTCCCTTTTTGTGCTGCTTTCTCATTACATTTTATTACTCATATAACTTGCAAAGAACACATGCATACTGGGGAAAAAAACAGCTGGAGCTAAACTTGTTACTCTCTGCTCTTAACCAATTGAGCAATCCATTTTGTTCCACTGTGCGGAAATAGAGGAACCTGGTCACTTATGAAATGTGGGAGTGTGATAGACAAGTCACACTCCAGTTTATTACATAACACGTGTCCATGCCCCCTCTGCAGAGAGCAGACAGAGCAAACTTGTAGTGTCAAAATAGGACAGGCTGTAAAGGAGGTTGTTTAAGGACATCAGACTAACAGATGTGAACCTTAGCCATCTTGTGCCAGCTGTAGGGTTGAATTGAGAAAATGTTATAAGATAAAATACAAAGGTATTTGTATTTCATGCTGTCTTTCAGATGCATGAAAAACTCAGATACATGTTTATTTATGATTATTATTATAGACATAATTTTAATGCTGTCAAAAAAAGAGGACCGCCCATTTATCCTCCTTATGACCTCCCTATTTCATGTAGCACACAAAATTCAACACCTGACAACACCTGAGGGGTGTGTTACAAAGCAAATTTAACATAGCCAGGCTTTGTTTGTGTTAGCTGGCTTGACAAAACCTAACACCCCATTCAGAGGTGACAGTATCACAATAGTGGTTATCATTTGTCTGTTAACCTGCTCTTTCTGCTTCAGGCTCTATGCGAGCTCACTTAAAAGGGGCCATTTGGGGCATCATTTGACTCTACTTCTACATAAATTGATCAACTGAGTGCTGCCTGTTCCAATCAGACATCATCAGAGAAGTGGGTGATACAGCCCTATAAAGAATTTAAAAAACATAAAAGTAAAATACACTTTTGCTGTGAAAAAGACAAGATAAGAGAGCAGTGATGCAGAAAATTTTTAATCTTATGATCATCACAAGTGCATAATAGAGTAAAAAAAAAGGAATTTATCCAAGTTTGCTCAAAAAACTTAAGGGAACTCTCAATCATCACAACATCACAATCAGTATCAGTGTCAGAATACTTTATAACACAGATAACACAAGATCAGTTAAACTTCAAGGATATTGGTGATTTCACAAGAGTTTGGCATGGTGTTCCAAATGCTTTCACATCTGTCACATACTCATTGTGGACCTGCTTTTATCTTTGAAGAGACAGACCACCACCGCTGGACCTACCAGTTCTGGTATTCTTCAGCAAATGTCAGTCGAGCTGTACAGTGCTGGACTGAGAGCACAGGTCCCAATAAAGGCCGCCAGGCCCTCATCCCACCTTCATAGAGTCTAACAATTTGGTCAGAAACATGCATGAGGAGCCTGTTGCAGGTCATTTTGTACGGCTCTAGCACTGCTCCTCCTGTTCCTCAGTGCACAAAGGAGCAGATACTGGTTCTGCTGCTGGTTTGATGCCCTTCTAAGATCTCATCCAGCTCTTCTCTGTTAATGGTCCATCTTCCGGCATCTCTTGAGACCATGCTGTGAGACACAGCAAACCTTTCATACAATGTCACATATTGATGTGTCATCCAGGAGGAACTGAACTACCTGCGGGACCTGAATGTGCTGCAAGTAATGTCTCATGCTACCAGTAGTGACAAGGACACTAGCAAAAAGAAAAACTAGAGAAAAATCAGTCAGGGGGTAAAAGAGAGTGCAATGGACTGGGACCACCACCTGCAAGACCATTCCCCTTTTGGGGTCTTGTTGTTGCCTCTCCAGTGCACCTTTTGTCACTTCATTTGTACCAAAGCAGGTGAAATGGATTCATGGTGGCTTATGCTTCATAACTGGACAGATTGATATCTCTGAAGTTTAACTGGTTTCTAGTTATAATCTGATGATCAAATGTTCCCTCAGTTTTTTGAGCAGTGCATTTTACTGAGGCACGGCTCTGATGGTTTGGACATGTTCAGAGGAGAGATAGTGGATATATTGGACAAAGGATGCTGAAGATAGAGGAGGAAAAGAGACCACAGAGAAGGTTCATGGATGTAGTGAAGGAGGACATGCAGAGGGCTGGTGTGAGGGAAGAGAATGCAAGGGATAGAGTGAGATGGAGGCAGATGATCTGCAGTGGCGACCCCTAAAGTGTGCGGCCAAAAGAAGATTTTACTGCTCAACATTTTCTCTGTGCTGCTGTTTATTTCTAATGTGACAGCAGCAAAATAGAGCTCTGAAACTTTAAACTGCATACACTTTAACATGAACATCACGCTCAGGTCTGACTCTCTCCCTTATCCTAATAATGGAGTTGTGGAAATCACTTCAATTTGTCACCAGATCAAGGTGAACTTTATTCTACTGAATGAATGGGTATTCTTAGTGATAAATAGACTACAGATGTAACTGAAAAGTTTAATAATCTGTCTTCTACTCGCTTCTTTTCTGTCATTTTGAATGAGACTTAGCAGCAGATTAGGACCAAACATCTGCGTTTTCTGCATCGCCAAATGAACATGCAAATTCCGGTGGCAGTACGACCCGTGCATTTTACACTGTTATAACTTAGTAGCTGGGCCTCATTCAGCAGCGTTAGTAAGGTAGAGCTTTACAGGCCGCATGCAGAAAATGCATTCCTCTGATAGGAAATCTATTTGCACTTAAAAGCATGCTGTAAATCAAAGAAATGTTTAAAAATATGGCACTTCCAGCCAATTTTAAATTGAAACTATGATCATACCATATCAGACCAGATTTCGTGTTCAGTATATGTTACCATGCTGAACTAGCCTGGTAAAAAGACAGTCACCTTTGTGACACTGAAAACACTGACTTTAGGTTCAATATACCTCACTAACTAGCATTTTTTTAATTTCAGTTTTTCCTCGGGAGGCTTATCAGTCTCAAAAGTTTGCAGCACCCTGTATTAAACACTCTAAACTATAATAAAAATGACGGGTAGGGTGGGTGTTAGAGTATAAAAGCAAGGATGGAAGCAAAGGCAGACACGATCATAAATGGAAAGTAAGGAAGACTGAATGGCGGTGTTGAAAGTTGAGACAGGAGGGAGGGGGTTGTTATCAGTACACATACAACACTGTTGCCAAAGTCTCAGTGACATAATGCAATATCTCAGTGCTTCTTTGCTAATGTTCCCCGCCTGTCTCATATCTTCTCTGTTGACAGCTGATGGAAAGATATCCTGTTTAGTTACGATAAGGACTAGAGGCAGAAGTAAAACTGAGAGAGCAGATGAGCTTTTGTACATACGACCTTGTCCTCATCAATCTGACTTGAGTCTCAGTCACTGCAGGATTCTCTTCAGCTGTGATGCAAGGTCATGCTTGTCATTTTCGTGAGCCCACTACCCCACACATCAACTGTATGCATTGTAAATATATATGTATATCCCTGACCTCCTAGATGGCTGAAGGAAGCACTTTTGAAGTTTAACAGACAGAACCAGTCTGTGAGAGAGCAGCAGAAGTACCATCTAGACATAATCAGCCTTTGTTAAGTCATGCTTTAGGTTTGTGTTTGCTCTATACAGCCTTGGGACTTGAGGGGGGTTACACTAGTTTCTTTCTCTCAGTTTCACTGTCTATGTATGATTGTCATTGTTTCACTGTGTGTAAAGCCAGTCCTTATACTTGTGGAAAAAAGCTGAGCAGAGGAAAGGCTGGTGAATTATACAAGACGTATGTAGCTACCTTGACATCACCCACTGTTTTGTGAAGTCCTGTTATAAAGTGTTTTTTGCTGTTGCCATCTTGATGTTTTAAACCCTTCGCAATGAGCAAGGGGTTATTGGGACTGTGAAGCTGCACGCTCACTGGCAAACCGTGAGCACGTCCTGGATAATCCTCCTTTCTGACTCTTAGAATGACCACAATTTACAAAAAAGGACTTAATGTTCTAGTCAATATGAGCTGAAACTAGCAACTGAGCCCATTAACACATCAGGAAAGTGTTTACTGAGGTCGCAGAGGAAGAGAGCCAAGGGCCATTTTCCCATACACTTCTATACAACAAGAAGTATTTTTGCAACCACAGGGGGTTATCCCCTGGTGGCCATTAAATAGAAGGCAGGTTTAAGGCACTTGGCTTCACTTTTCAGACCTGAAAGCATCTGTCTTTATGCTTATGTTACTGAAACTGCATTAGAAGATTCAGAACAAAAATGATGAGGGAGAATAAAAGAAGCGAAAAAGAAGTCGAAAGGGGTTTCACATACACAAGCGTTTCACAGTGCTCTCCCTCCGCCCCCCAAAAATAATCACCCAAGGGAAAGCACTGTAGGTTTGTGGGGTTTTCCACTATGTTGAATTGTTGGATTTAATTTTGCTAAGTGCTTTTTGCTGAATTGTACACTTTCCTGGATAGCACCCATATTCAGCACCTTCTGTTACACTTCACCAGATGTACTAGAGTTTTTATGCCAGCGACTTTGGCTGGGAAAAGCTCAAGTTTGCGCAAGTGTGAGAGCGTTGTTATATAGAAATATGAGTGTTTATCAGCAAGTTGCTTTTCAAACATGATTTGCCTTTCTCATTTTGAAATCTCATCATGACAAGTAATGATGTGTAATTTATATATTTGTTTTCTGAACAGATTCCTCAGGCCAGGTGAGCTCCTCACCCTTGGGATCGCCTACATCCCACCGCGGAATGCACCCATCTCTGCTCAGCCCAACGTCCATGGGGCCCTCTGGCTCTCTCCACTCTCCCATCAGTACGCTGAGCTCTCCAATGAACGGCCTGGCCTCACCCTTCTCTGTCATCAGCTCACCCATGGGCCCCCACTCCATGAACTCACCTGGCATGGGCTACGGTCCCAGCGGCAGCCCCCAGGTGAGGCCTGTTCAAAGTATATATTACAAAGATGGTCACATAGAGGTGTGCATAGGGAACTTCAAAGTTACTTGCTCACTCCCTCTTCATATATATATATTTAGTTCACATACACAGTCATGGCCTGTGCCTACACTAACACATATCTGCGCATTTTTTAAAAATAGAGCAGTATCCTGTAAAAAAAAAAAAAAAGGGAATTCTTGTGGCTGGCCCTCAGGGTTTATAAATCTGACCTCATCATCTCAAGGTAGGCCTGCGGGTTTCAGACTGTGGGGAGAGCTCCCCCGGTGGGGCCTAGAATCACTGCAGAAGGAAAGCCGTTTATTTTTGTAGGAAAAACAAACAAACAAGGCTTTTCTGATGCTAATGTGTTGAGCGTCATTATACTAAAATTGCACTTGGATCCTTTTTGTCAGTGACTGGTAAAAACTGAAGTGGGGTGAATTGTTTCTGGGCATCCAAAGCAAAGCCTGTCAGAAAAAGTGTTGAAAACCTCTGTAGAGGTTAGACTCTAAGTGCGGTGGACACGCTTCTGTGTCTGAGTAAAGTTATGACAGTTTTTGTGTGGTATAGACATGAGTTAAGCACTCATTATTGGAAAAGGGTACATTTAATTTAGTTTGTGATGTGCATGTTCCTTTAAGGTTTGTATGTAGTCATAGTATTAAGGCTTGTTTGTCCATTCTAGGCAAAATACATGCGGTATGAGACAACATCAACAGAACCAATTCCACCTGTTCCCCCTGTGTCAATTTAAAAATTAAATTAGAGATAACTACTGGAAAATTGCCTGCGCTTTATTTTTTTTTTCAGTATGTCCCTTTTAAAATCATTACTTTTTTAAAGTTTGCTTTTTGCTGATGGAACAAAATTGAACATGCACTATATTAAGTGAATTTTAGCATGGCTGCTCAAATATGGCAAAAAATTATCACAGTTAGTTTGCTCACTTATTATTATCTTGATTACTTAACAAGTTTATTCATCAACAACAGTGCATAATTTTTTTAGAGTGAATTTCCATGAAAAACAAATAAATGAATGGAAAAAAAAGAGCTGGAGGTGGTGAGGTGATGGGGTTGTGCAATAAGACATTTAGGTCCAGATTAGAATCAGAATACTTGATTAATCCCAGGGGGAAAATTGCATAAATGTTAGCTAGTGTTTTTTTTTTTTTTTTACCATAAGCCCTGTCCCCTTAGGGCGACTGTCAGTCTCTGCAGCCAGCAACTTCCACCACGAGATACCTGCGAGTGCAGAATGGGGCAACAGAAGGCCCCTGCAGCAAGCAACAATTAATGATCCTTCCACAGACTTACCTACTGAAAGCTTTTATTACTTTTACTTCTTCTGGATAGATATTGTAGACTAAAAGCTTTCCTTCCATCACTTTGGTTTGAGCTAAAATAAACTGAATGAGTTTTTAGGGGGGGGGCAAAAGTGCATCTCTGTAAAGGAAAGGCGTACACTTGATTTATAACACAAGACAAAACAAGAGATTCATAGCAAAGGTTCGTGCAAAAAATAATTTGTTTCATCCTAATTGTCTTGTTTTTGTAATAATCAAAAGCCAAAACTGCAGTAATAAGAATTGAAATCTGATTAATGGCTGAGGTGTACTTTGAAGCCATACTTTTACTGAAGTTTCAATGGGGCCAGACAGCTGTGTTCCTTGTATTTCTGGTCTACACACATGGTAGAAATATGAAAAAGGTATTTATATAAAATATCGACGTATACAAGAGTTATTAAAAGTCGATATGCATTGTCACAGTCTATGAACAAGTTATGAGGCATTTGAAAATTATTAGGGCTGTATACACCATTACAGTCTATGGACAAATATTTGGACTATAAGGCTGTATACATTGTTGTGGAAAACAAAAGAAGGAAATCTATGTATATTACAGTGCAAAATAAGAAGGCATTCACAGATGCCACTGGCCACTGTTTGTTTTGTTTAATTTGGTTCTAGATAAGTGTTCAAATATAGTGAAATGTGGATTTGAAGTACTGTAAGACAGTTCAGTTAGACTGGAAGGAATGTGAAAACAAAATCAAACAAAAAATGGTGTCAGAAACAGCTATTGGGCAAATTGTAATTTTAAACATTAGTTCCAGAGGCTGTAGTGTGTTTAAGGCAACGGTACATACATTGGGCCTGCATTTTTTATACACTGAGAATTTAGAAAGCTTTCATCCTGGACTGCATGAGGTTTTCCGTGTGATCACTCCCACTTCACAGAGAAGTACAGCTGCCCTAAACCAACCAGAAAACCCATTTATGTATATCATGTCTTTACAAATTGCAGTCACATGTTTCAGAAGTGCAAATTACAGTCAAAACTTGCACACTCACACATGTGTGCACACATATCATTTTCATAAGCACTGCCCCAGCAGACAGAGACCCTGCTTTGACCCTGTGGCACAGTTAATCAAGCCTTATTCAACTGGGATCCCACACTACTTTAGCGCTGTCACTCTTCCTTCTCTATCTGAGGCATATTCTCACTCTCTCCTGCCATATCTTGCTCTTCTCTCTTTCCAATCATCCGTCTTTTCTCTCTGGCTGTCCTCTTTGGCATTCTTGTTTCCACCCTTTTCACTGTCACATCATCTCTACTTTCTCTCGTTTCCTTTCTATCTGTCTTTTTTTTTTGTTCCATCAATAAGCCTCGGTTTCCTTGGTATTAAAAAAAAACACACACACAAAATTAAGACATCAAAGCATGCAATGGCCCAGTTTCCGTCTGGAGCCCTATCTAAAATTGAAATTGTTTCCCCCCCAAAATGTGGTTGCTGCCCTTCTTTGTGTTTGTTGATTTGTTGAAGTACTCCGGCAATGTGATGCTTTTTGGGATGGGCTCTCCTCGCCATTGTTGAGCTTATCTGTGCCTTCTTAACTAAAGTGTCCCACATGTAATGGAGTTTAGAGTGGATTAGGACATCTTTGTGAAAGCGGCCAAAATCTTTCATTGCTAGAAAGCCTCCTGTCCTTCTCCCTACCTCCCTCCTTCTTATTCCTCTGGAGTTTATAATTCCAACACTTTCATCTGTATTGCATTGCAGTTTCCTTCCCAGAGTGGCATACTTTATATGCAGGTTCGAGTTTTAAGGCACCAAATGTTATGGTTGATTCAGCTCAACCTGCAGTATTTCCCACAGAATTAGACTGTATTTGTGGTGATAGCAAGGCAGGAAAGTGAAAGAAGGCTCCCCCATGCTCCAGGTGGAAAGCTGGTAATAGAGTTTGATGGAGTTTGCATTTGTCTGACCATGGGACAAGAGGCTCGAAAGCTGAATGACATGGAGGACCATCACAACAGCAACCTGAACAGCCTGCTGGTAGAGGAACATGAGACAGAAAGAACCAAAATGAGCAAGTTTGGAAAGACTTGACTTTCAAAATAAGAGCATAAACCCTTCAGATTCATTGTCGCAGATGGATGAAAAAACAGAATACTAAATACACTTGGGCGGCTGTCAGTGTAACTGGGCAGCCTGCCCAAGTATAGTCTGTGTGTGGGGAAATGCTGCTCTGTCTCAATGAATCTTTTACAGGAGCTTTAGTGTTTTTATAACTTCTTAGATATACACAATTAACATGTAAATATACATGCATCATAGCTATCATGAAAAGTATCACGTGCTGTCAGTGTGCAGGGGCATTTTTATACAGCCAGTGCTGCCAGTTTTAATAGCTGTGTCAAGAACTAGTAACAGCTGTTTCTGTTAGTGGCAACTGTTTTAATACTGTATGTACAGTAATTACAGCCTGTATGTGGTGGTGTGGTTTTAGTATTTACAGTGCTGTATTGATGTTAATTTGCTGAAACAGGTGGTGTCAGAGTAAATACGTCCAAAAAACTGAAGATTGCCATGTTTTTCCCTTTGCACCAGTTTTGTTGTGATTTTAATTGTACCTTCTGTAATGTTAGACTGTCTTTGGATGGTTTTGCTTTCTTAAAACAACAGTAAATGAGTTAAGGTGCGTAGATCCCTCTGCTGAAATATTTTGAATGGTACTCAACACGAAAACATGCAGGTGCTCATGTAAGCAGTTAACTATGAATGATTCCATAACTGAGATTGTTGCGGCTTCTTACTGTTGGTCGGCGAAGGTGGAGACAGCAGTTTGATTTGCGAGTGCAGTGGCTCAGAGCATAAAGATGGTGGCACTGCCCTGTGGTTGTAAGGCGCGGCACTTCTGATGAGACGTGATTTGAGTCAGACGGCATATGCCACTTACACTTAACACTCGGCTGACTTGCTTTTGTCAGGAGCGGTTAAGTGGAACGAGGTCACAGCTCAGCCTTTTTCACTGCTTAAACACCCTGCTTAAGCTAACAGCTCGCAATGCATAGGAGTGGGCACACACACTTATAGGCCACCCTAACACTGCATGTTACACTATGGATTCTTCCTAATGATCTTTCATACATATACACTATATGGGCCAGTATTAAGCCACCTGTGCGAGGTTTAATCACATCCCATTGTATTCATTGGTATATGTGTGGAGTTGGTTCCTCCTTTGCAGGTGTAATAACTTCCACTCTTCTGGGAAGGCTTTCTACAAGATTTTGGTGTGTGTCTGTGGGAACTTCTGCCCATTAATCCAGAAGACCATTTGTGAGGTCAGATGAGGAGCTTGGACCAGAGGACCTGGCTGTCTGTTCTAGTTCATCCCAAAGGTGTTGGATGGGGTTGAGGTCAGGGCTCTGTCTGGACCAGTCAAGTTCTTCCACACCAAATTCATCAAACCATGCCTTTATGAACCTTGCTTTGTGCACTGGGCCCTTCCCCAAACTGTTCCCACCAAAATGAAAACATAGAAACTGAAGCATTAAGATTTCCTTTCACAGGAACTAAGGGGCCTGTTTTTCTGGCATTTGCCAAACCCAGACATGTCCTTAAGACTGCCAGTAAGAGAGGTGTGATTCATCACTTCATGGAACATGTTTCCACTGCTCCAGAATCCAGTGGGAGTGTGCATTACACTATTCCAACAAACACTTGAAATTGTGCTTGATAATGTAAGGCTTGCATGAAGCTGCTCAGCCATGTAATCTCCTGCCATGAAGCTCCCATGCACAGTTTTTGTGCTGATGTTAATGCCAGAGGAGGGTTGCAACTCTGCAAAGCATTGGTGACTTTTACATACAATGCATCTCAGTACTCTGCAATTTTTCCACTTCATGGCTGAATTGCTGTTGTTCCTAAACACTTCCACTTTGCAGTAATACCACTTATAGTTGATTGTGGAATATCTTGGATAAAACAAGAAATTCACAAACCAACGTGTTGCGCTGGTGGCACCCTATTACAATACCACACTCGATTTGAGCAAACTCTTTAGAATGACCCATTCTTTCACAAATGTTTGTAAAGGCAAACTGCATGGCTAGGTGCTTGATTTTGAACAGCTGTGGCAACGGGACTGACCAAAACATCAGAATTCAATGATTAAGTGATGTGCTTTAATACTTTTGTCCATATAACGCGTTAGCATAAAAGATAATAAACAAATTTTTCATTCTACTCCGTCATTACCACAAAATACAATATTGTACCATCAAGTACAAACAGCAGTGTCTTCTCGCAGGAAATAGCATTGGTTAATAAAATCTGGTTGGAAATCAGGTTTACCTACTCTGTCTTATAAGCTGTGTTTTTTATTTTATTTAAAAAAATATATATAAATGGAAAACAGTGAGACTTAACTATCCTCTACATCAAAGATTTAATTGACAACATGATGAAAGTTCGGAACAAGATGAACAAAAGTCCTATTCTTACAGGAATCTTACATCTTCAAAAAGCCAAACCACATGTAAAGAGAGAGACAGTCCTTTATTATCAGCCAGTTCTTACATCTTGAACAACAGTACTTCACCCTCGGCTCTGTCTCAAGCATCCAGACACAATGAAATACTGTGGCCATGGTTTTGTTTTATTTTGTTTTTTTTGTTCCATTGAGAAACTTTTTTCTGTAGAGGGCCATGCAGTGTCAGCAAACATGCTATACATAGAAGATATCGTGTGTGATGCGAAATGCATACTTTGTCTTCAGTGGTTTTGCCATTATAAGGCTTGTCATCTTTTTTTTTTTGTGGAGTTTTATGAAGGGGGAGACATCTCTTGAGCTAGCTACTCTGGGTGTGTTGCCAGACCGCAGCTGTGCCCCTTAGTATCAAACTCATCAGCAGTGATGTCTGTAGGCATGAACTAACTGACAATACAGACCATCCCTTGATCACAGACACCACAGCTAACCAAGCAGATGGAAGGGATTATATGCAGTGGTTGGAACACATTTTGCACTTGCAGTGACAATGAGGAGAATTGTCTGGCTGTTGTTTTTCATGGAAAAAGGGGCTCTTTATCACGGAACCACTGCTGGCTGCCATTTTCCAGGCTCGTTCTGTGCCCCTCTGGCTTCCGCGCTCCCACTGGAGCCTCCCTGAGAATCCTTAAAACCAACAACAGACCAGTGTTTCACTGCATGCCTTAAAAATACATATGAAACTTGAGCGTTTCTGGACTCGAACACAAATGTGAAAAAGGTGTAAATGTTTTACAAGAAATGGAACACGTGCTTAATAAATTATAAATGATCAGTGGCTGTGATGTCATGTGCCACTTTTCAGTACATCATGTTCAGGCGTTAGGTCGCTAGGAGACCAAAACACAACACATTCAAGAGAAAAGAGGAGAGAGGGAGAGCGAGACATGGACTTCAGCCGCTTCCTGTGTGGGAGTAATAAAGGTTCATTCCGCTGCTCTGGTCTTTGATGGACTTTGCTGTAGTCACTCTGAATGACATCATGGCTCCATGGCCGCACAAAGAAACTGTGTGTAAGGTCTCAGGGGAACAGTTAGGGCTCTCAAAGTCAATCAAAGCTTAGATGTGTTAAGGAAAAGGTGAGAATTAGAAATCCTTTTAGAGATCACGTTTTTCCACAGCACTGTGAGCTAAAAGAGGTTTAGATATTGCAATCCTGCAGTGGTTGTTGGTTATTAAGAAAAACCTTAATATCTTTGGCGACAGGCCAAGTATACTGTGTTGCTGCCTCTGCCCAATTCCCCCATTCATATTCATTCAAAGGCTTTTATTCTGAAATACAAAAGGGCATGTTTATTTTGAAAGAAGCTTAAAGTCATAATGACGGGCAAATGACTTGCAGTAACAGCACTCTTCTTTGTTTTTGGTTTTTTTTTTTATTTTTTATTGGTTCATTTTTCACCTATTAAACTTTTTTCCATTTCTTTTTATTTTAAAAGCCCATCCGTGAAGAACTGACATCACAAAATGTGGTGTGTGATAAAGCTCAGGCCTGTGTGTGTTCTGACTTGTGTGGGGCCACACAGGAGTTGAGCCATTTAGGAGCTGGGAGCTGTAAGGGATTGAAATGGTAACGTTAGTCTTAAGTTTCACAGAACATCCTTGTAATGCAGGCTCTAGACATTGTAGTTGAAATGCCTCGAGGACACACGTTTATTTTAAAGCTTGAAATAATCCCTTCAGGGTTTTAATTGCATCTGCTGGTGTGATATTACAGCAACTCAACACTGTCAGTGGACAGACATGTACACTGTGGCATGTCTGTGAAGTGCAATGTCACTTACTGTATGACTAATTCTACTTTTGTCACAGCCTACACGCATGTTGTGGACAGATATTAGTCAGTTTATATTTAAAAACTCCTTATGCAGTCCTGCAATTAGTTATTTACTCAAGCATCCATTACTAAAAAGCCTTAAAGGTTTGATATACAAAGAGAGGCTGACATTTTATTTAGAAAGAATAGCTAATCAGTTGAAACACTTATCAGTAAATTACTTGTTTATTTGTTAGTGGGCAGGAAAAGTAGTAGTGAATCCAGTGGCCGCCTGACACTGTTACCCGAATAAAACATAAATCATTTAAAAGCTGCTGGGTTTATCATCACATTGTCTGCCAAATGGTAGACAATGGTAATACAATGAAATGACTTGCTGAATTCACTGCCGGTTTTACACTGAAATACTATTTAAATTGCTGCAGGATTATGTG